>ML811787.1:0-11870 GCA_009831015.1 Picea engelmannii
GAAGTGGGTTAACCCTAAAATAAGGAAAGTGGGCCAAGTGACCTAGAAGATGTTTTTAAGGAAGCTACTTGGAGAGTATAAATAAGAGGCAAGGCTCTCTCATTTTAATTACACTTGAGAATATTGAATATCTATAGGTGTCTTAGGTAACCAAGGATATCTAAGTTGAATTTCTCAGGGAAGCTGAAGAAAAGAAAGCCAAAATGCAAGGAAGGATAAATTCTTTTGATGGTGTTTTCCAAGGTATGTTATTTACAGGTCATCTCACCATTTTATCTATAAATTGTTTCTATAATGATTCAGAATGGGAAATTCCTATTCCATTGAGAAAACATACCCAAGTATATGTGGAAAAAAATCCACCTTGTGGGTCTTTGTATTTAAACGTTACACTCCGTGGAAAATAGGGTTTGTGGCTAGTCCTAAAACCAGTAAAAATCAGGTGTTTCAGATAAAAATGTCATAGCGTATTCATAAAAGATCCAAATTAAGTGAGACCAAATGTGTTGGTTAGGGTACATGTGTTAGTATATTTTGTAATAGTTTCATATTAATTCAATGAATATTGTGTGTGGGGCACGCTCTACAAGGTCGCTCTCTAGAATAAGCCAGAATTCAGTAAGGTATGCCATTTTTTCTATAACTCGTTTTCTGAAAGGTTACAAGTAGTGACACCTGTAGGAATTGCATAAAACAAACTGAGGAACATTGTGTATCAGTTTTAGATATTCATACATTACATGTTCAAATTTATGATTACTTCAAGTTAGGGTTGTTGATTAATCCAAAACTAGGCATGTGAGACTAAAGAAAAGTTTGATGAAAATGCTAGTCTCTTTTTGTTAAAGTTAAGGAAGGTTTGCAGGAATGCAATCATATACACCAGGTCTATTATAGAGTTACAAATCAGATTTTTATGATGAAATCGATGAGGGATTTTGGTTGAGGTACATGTTGAGTACATGGTTGAGACAAGTAGTTGATGAGTTGACACATACATGAGGTTAATAGTTGATGATGTTGGTACATATTGATGAGTCATAGTTGATGACTAGTTGCCACATGATTGGTACATACTTGGTACATGGTTGTATTCACTTGTTTATGGTACAGGTTGATTACAGGTTGTTTGGTACAGGTTGGTGCATGGTTGATGCACTTGTTTATGGTACATGTTGATTATAGGTTGAGGTACAGGTTGATGCATGGTTGATGCATGGTTTAGATTTATTTTTACAGGTTTACAGGTGTATATCTCACAATGATAGTGTGACAGTGGTTCCATCATTATACTTCTACTTCAGGGTGGCAGGACAAGGTAAGGATAGGTGGTTGTAGCCACCTTCCGGTAGTAGCCGAAGAACATAGGGGGTTATAGCCTCCTTCTAGCTGTAGCCAGATAATTGGGGAGTTGGAGCTTCCCTCAAGTTATAGCTTGAGAAACTAGGGGGTTGGAGCCTCCTTCTAGTTGTAGCTCGAAAACAAAGGAAGTTGGTGCTTCCAATGAATATAATTCTTCAAGACATATAAGAAAAATAATTCCATTTTTTTCTCCTGATTTGGGTTTCCATGAAAAACAGTGGTGTACTCATATGTGTGTGATTGTTTATTTATTACTACTCATTATTGGATAATAATTATACATGGATATAACATTTGAAGAAAAATGATTATAATTATGCTATTACTGATTCACCCCCCATCTCAGTAATCCAACAATTGGTATCAGAGCAGGTTCCTTCAAAAATTCGTTTAACCATTGAAAGGTAGATCATGGAGAGTAACAACCCATATAAAAATAGAATACCACAGTTTGATGGATAGAAGTATGTTTTTTGAGTCATAAGGATGAAGACATATATATAGGCACGTGGATTTCAAGTTTGGAAACCAATTGTAGATGGATACACAGCACCAACAGTTCCACCAACAAATGACAAAGAAGTGAAACTTGGTGAGAATAATTCCAAAGCCAAAAATGCACTTTTGAATGGTCTGAGTGATACGATATTCACCAAAGTTGCACATTGTAAATCTGCTAAAGAGATTTGGGACAAGATTCAAAATATTTATGAAGGAGATTCAAAAGTCAAAGCATCAAAGCTTCAAACTTATAGAGGACATTTCGAACAACTAAAAATGAAGGAAGATGAAGATATCACATCCTACTTCTTACGAGTTGATGAAACAGTAAATACAATCATAGGATTGGGATAAGAAATCAAAGAATCTGTAATTGTTCAAAAGGTACTAAGATCTCTTCCTATGAGATTCAACCCTAATATATCATCACTAGAAGAAATATCAGATTTAAAATCAATAAGCATGGATGAACTGCATGGAATATTCACAGCATATGAGATGAGAATTGAACATGAAAATCCTGATGTAAAAGAAGCAACCTTCAAAGCATCCAAAAGATCAAAGAAAAAGAAAAAGGAACAAGAATAATATAGCAGCAACAACGATGTCTCGGAAGATGATGAAGAGCTGACCAACTTCACCAAAATACTGAACAAGGGAACCAACGGTAGGTATAGAGGTAAGCTTCCTTTAATTTGTTTTAATTGTGATGGTGTTAGCACTCTGTAATTTTCCTAAGGTTGTTGAGGCAAACATAGAGGTAACCTCGAACCGCTTCGAGTCTTGGATCTAGCCCTCCAAGACTCAGAGAGGGATCTCTCTTTTAGATTTAGCTTTGTTTGCAAGGGATGGATTTTAGGCTAGCTATAAAAGCAAGGAAAATATAGAGTTTTTGATTTTGAGATGGTTAGTTTGGGACAGCAAGGAGAGCCATTGGGCAAATGGGGTCTGTGGTTTAAACAATGTGATTAAATCCTCAGCTATGGACAAAGCTCTTTCACAAGGCAAGGTAGCAGCAATATCGGATCAAATTAAGTGTTGATGGCGTTGGTTTGAGGAAGGAATAGGTGAGGAAAAAGACAGGCAAATGAGCACTTAAGAATCCCTAAGCTAGCCTTTTAGAAGATCAACATAAAGATTATCAGAAGCTGAGAAACAAAGTATCTGCTGATAAATTCTGCTTCTACTACTCTCCTCCTAACAATAAGAAATGAAAAAGGAAAAAGATGACAGTGAAATCATTTAACAAAGAGAAAACTCCACCAATATCACTACACAAGAATCCTGTAGAAAAACTAGTCCATCACTGATCATTCATTCAAAAAAAATACAAAGACATTCTCTGGCTAAAAACACAGCCCTCAGCTCCAACAAATAAAAATGAAAGTTACAGATCGAGACCTCTCACATAGGTCTGACTCTCTCCTTACAGCCCAGTCGAACCCTCATTAAGTTTTTTACATCACTATATATAACAAAAAATCCCCCAGCCTTCAAAGATTCGGGCTCATGACTCTGCACTCTAAGAATAGTAAACAGTTACACAGATCGACACCTTTGGACTGTTTCAAAAACAAATTCGACAGCAAATCAAAGGAAAACTAAATTTAGAACTCTTGCTTTGACATCTGGAGTTGGTTAATGTTTTGCTGGCGAATGGAAGTTAACGAACAGAGGTGGCAGCATTCGAATGCTTTGAGGTGGTTGGGTAACTGTAACCTCCTGCCATGTGTGATCTATAACCGATTTTCTTGTTTGCCAGCGACTGGGATACATTCCATTTGTCATTCAAGGAATTAAATTGCCATATGCCCTCGACTGCCAGTTTCATTTGAACGGTGCTTCGAACTATGATGCTCTGCCACCTRTGATTAAACATGCTCTGCCACCTGTGCTTCCTAGTGTATTGYTCAGCCATAATGGTTCCTCTTCAAGTYGTAAAGATTAATTTGATGGCCACAAAGAACCATGAACAGAACTTTCATTAGGTATCTGATGAATGCATCTTTGCAGTGGTGTATACCAGGCAGCACCGGGTCTATCATCCTCCTGGCATAAAGGAGGATCATGTAGTTTCCTCYRCATATAACACGAATTTGAAGTAGGTTTCTGATAGATGGCAATCCCAACCCCTGTCTTGTCCATTGTTTTCAGAACTGGTGTCCAGCACATCGACTCTGTCAAYGCCATTACAGATCACGATGTGCTTGATCSTTCCTATAAACTGGAGTTGCAGACCGTATAAAATATCCTCAAGCATAAATGAGTGGCWCCTTTYGAGTTCATTTACATAGTTCAACCACTTATTACAGCTCTCTGCCACTTTGAACTCTTAGAAGTGATTCTGAAATCACAAACTATGAAAACRTTMGAGAAGAAACAAGTCATAAGAAGATAAAAAGCTTCAAGGTAACAACAAATAAGATCGATTCAAGCCAGCAGGTCAAAGGACAGGGTCCTCAAGTGTTGCATTTCCAAAATCAGTGATATGGGGATGAGAAGGTTTCTCATCGAGCTGGTTTTGAGCCCAGATCAACATCTTTAGAAGACATGGAAGCTTGGGATCTTTCTCATGACTTTGACTAGTTAAAATTGCAGCATTCCATTCACTGTTTGTCTTCTGATGCTGGGAGATGTCTAAAATGTCCCCAAAAGGGCTAGTTGATGGATCTTCAAAGGCTAACAAAGCAACTGTACGTTCCACCTCTTCCAGAAAGACACGATTTTCTTCCCCCCTTGGTGCCATTTCCTTTTGTGCAAATTCAAGAGCTTCTTCAAGCTTCCCATTGCGTATAAGTTCTATCAATCTCTGTTGTTGTAGATAGAAAAATAATTGAGGATTCATGCCCAGAATCTCTAGATTCAAATCATTGACCTTCTCAATAGCATCTTCTACATTGCCATTTTGAAGAGCCTTTCGCACTGCTACTCGATCTGTTATTGTCCCAAGATCCGTATCTGGCTCTGTGCCGGATTCCAGCTGAAACTTCTCAGCTGCATCGACATAGCCTTTGAAAACTAGAAGACAGTCTAAATCGAGCACAGTGTCCAAGCAACCAATCGCATTGTCTTTGGTATAAGAACCCTGTGGAGGTAAGTCTGACAAATATGGCTGTGTCAAATCGAAGAGCAGGCGGTCTGGTACATCCCTCGGACACCTCATAACCTTCCATGCATGCATGCTCCTTGTGTCGGACACCTCTAAACCGTTTCAACACCTGGCGTAGGCTTTCAACGCTGCTGGTTCAACACCTGTCGTTGTGTTTATATATTTTTTAATGTCCTGTGAGCGATATCCCACATCCACACGCTAGACTGAGCTTTAAGGGATTAAATTAATCAACAGTCATACGTTATAGCAATGAAATGAGCCCGAGGCTTGGGCTTGGGCTTTGGGGTTTGGTGTTTGTGCTGTGCTGGCGCTGCTTGTCCGCTCTTGGTGCATGGAATGGCGCA
Source organism: Picea engelmannii (assembly GCA_009831015.1). Lineage (NCBI taxonomy): Eukaryota > Viridiplantae > Streptophyta > Pinopsida > Pinales > Pinaceae > Picea > Picea engelmannii. The sequence continues at coordinate 5,320 of ML811787.1, forward strand.
TATCCCTTGGTGTCGAATAGTTGGAGATTGGCTCTAGGCCACTTAGACTTTTGCTAAAAATTTGTTAATATTTTATAAAACTCTGCCTAAAGGCAAAGGCTGAGGGGCCAAAATCTTTTGCCAAATTCACCAAAATAACTAATAAACCCAACTCTGACAAATAAACCCAATCTCACATTTGACCCACAAGATTAACCATTTTATGCCTTTCAAACCAATTCACAAATTTTCGCCAAAAATGCACCAGAACTTGCTTTGAACTTTGCACGCAGGTACTTATTGTATGCTTGGTCAATGTCGGGCATTTTCTGCCACCTTCGCCATGCATCATGAGCGAATACATCCGCCTGAAATAGACAAATATTATTCAGAACGCTGATACCCTATTATATAGGGTTCTAACAGATGGTATTGGTCATTTTGCTAACAAATGTCCTCATAAGAAAAAGAGAAATGATGAAGGTTACTCAAAAGGAAGACAAACATATAAAGGTAAAAGAATTACAAAGAAAGTTCTCAAGAAAAGATTTTGCACCAAAGAAGACATCTTATCATCAAATGAAGATGAAGTCAATGACAGTGAAACAGGGAGAGTTCTATTCATGGCAATAGAAGAATCTGATAAAGAAGACTCCGAAGAAGAATATGAAGAAGCATATGAAGAAGAAATTGAAGAGGCAGAAGTTGAATTATGAGAAGAATTAATGAGTTCCATAAAAGTTATCAGAAGAGAAAAGAAGAAAAACAAGAAACTACAAGTAGAACTAGATAAGAAAAAAGACACTCAAGAACTAGAAAAAATGATCACAAAATTGAAGGTTCAAATAGAAGAAGATAAAAGAATTGAAGAAGCATTCAAAGAATAGCTAGAAGGAAAGGACAGGATCATTGGAAACCTGGAAGCAGAGTTTGTCACACTAAGAAAGGATATTCAAAAGAAAAATATGCAGAATCGCTCAAAAGTTCTGGATGACATTATCAGTAGTCAAAAATCTCATCTTGAGAAGTCCGGACTTGGATACAATCAGACAAAAAATGGATCAATCTCCAAAACAAAAGAGCAAGAAATAAATACAAAAATTTATGCAGAAACAATCAAAGGGGATAAAAAGATATACAAGGACGATTACAGGGACACTCCTCCACCGAGAAGATTCAGATTTCAGAATCAAGAACAGATAGATAGGCCTCAAGAAGAAGAAGGATTCATAAGAGCACCTCCTTTAAGAAGATCTTTAACTACCATGTATCAAACTATATTTTTTGGTTTATGTTATGCATGTAATAATTTTGGACATAAAGCTGTAAATTGCAGAGCTAACAACATGAACAATAACTACTTTGAGAGCCATAAACAAAGGGGTTATTCAAGAAGACCTAGTGAAACACAGAGAAGAAGTTACAACATGTTTGAATCTTTAAGCACTGAAGTGGAATGTTACAAATGTAAAAATTTTGGACACATGGCCAAAAATTGTGGAATGACAGTTCCTCCTAAAGAACCTCAATAGAGTCACAAAAAAGAACCTCAGAAAACGACATGGATCAGAAAGCAAGATCAATATAGCAATGAAGAATACACAGTCGCTCTACAAGTTAAACATAAGAAATGTGGTTGGTGATAGAGACAAGTTTCTTACATTACGAAAGGAAAGAGATGGATCAGTCTCCTTCGAAAATGATGATTCAACCAAAATCCTTGGAAAAGGCACAGTCTGAATTGGGAACAAGAATGAAAAGGCAGAAAATGTTCTACTAGTAGAAGATATGAAACATAATATTTTAAGTGTGAGTCAAATGTGTGACCAAGATCATAAAGTTACTTTCGATTCACAAAAGTGTGAGATAAGAAAAGAAGGTTCAGGAAAATTGGTCGCTATAGCTGCAAGAACTTCAAGCAACATATATGTGTTAAGTGAAATTGGAAATGAAAAGTGTTGTCTAGGAAAGAAAGATGAAAGTTGGCTATGGCATAGAATAATGGGTCACATGCATTTTGATAACCTTCTCAAAGTCAGCAAAAGAGAAGCAGTCAGAGAAATTCCCCAGATCATGAAACCAACCAACACTTTATGCAAGCATTGCCAATAAGGAAAGCAAATAAATACCAGGTTCAAATCAAAGGAATATTCAACAGCAAAACCATTAGAAATTGTGCATACTGATCTAGTTGGACCAACTACGACAAAAGGCTTAAAAGGTGAGAGATACTTTATGTTATTAGTTGATGATTATACAAGAATGTCTACAGTTTGTTTTCTCAAGAACAAGTTAGAATCTTTATGGAAATGGTTGAAAATGAGATGGATTCAAGAATCAAATGCTTAATATCGGATAATGGAGGAGACTTCACCTCAAAGGAATTTATGGACTACTGCAACAATCATGGAATAAAAATACAATTCTTCATTGCTAGGACACCTCAACTGAATGGGGTTGTTGAAAGAAAGAACAAGAAAGTACAAGAAATGGCTCGAACAATGATAATGGATTCAAAGTTGACAGAGATTTTTTGGACATAGGCAGTGCATACAATAGTTCACATTCAAAACAGATTAATGCCTAGAAACAACATTGATAAAACTCCCTAGCTATGGAAAGGAAGACCAACAAATGTGAACCACTTCAGAGTTTTTGGAAACAAATGCTATATCAAAAGAGAAGATGACAGAATGGGAAAATTTGACTCTTGTGTGGACAAAGGAATACTTGTTGTTTACTTAAGTACAAGGAAATCATACAAGTGTTACAATCTAATATTAAACAAAGTTGTGGAAAGCATCAACGTAACAATTGATGAAACAGGCAGACCATAATCAAAGGAAGAAGAAAACAAATCAATGGAACAAATTTTCGAAGAAGAAGATGAAAAAGAAGTAGAAGAGGAAGATGAATATGAAGAGAAACCAACAGAAGCAGCAGAGAAAGTTCAACAAGTATCTCCAAAGACACCTAGAAAACGAGTACATAAGAATCATCCTTCAGATCAGATTATTAGAAACAAAGATGCAGGAGTTGAGACTAGAAGAACAGTCCATTCACCAGAACAAACACACCTAGCACTCGTATCTATAATTGAACCAAACTATTTTGAATAAGCCAGGAAGGATGAATTTTGAAATAAGGACATGGATTAAGAATTGGATCAGATAGAGAAAAATGACACTTGGGAATTGGTTCCGAGACCAAAGAATAAGAATGTGATCGACACAAAATGGGTTTTCAGGAATAAATTAAATGAAGATGGATAGGTTACAATGAACAAATATAGATTGGTATGTAAAGGATATGCACAGATTGAAGGAATCATTTTTGAAGAGACACTTGCCCCAATTTCTAGAATGGAAGCAATCTGTTTTCTTTTAGCTTATGCATGCTCCAAAAATGTTAAAGTATATCAGATGGACGTAAAATCATCTTTTATGAATTAGTAACTTGAAGAAGAAGTCTAAGTTGAACAACCAGAAGGATTTGAGTTGTCAGAGAACACAAACTATGTGTGTAAATTAAAGAAGGCCTTGTATGGTCTAAAATAGACTCCTAGAGCATGGTACTCTAGAATGGATAAGTATCTTTAGCAGGAAGGGTTCAGAAAAGGAAGTGCAGACAACAACCTGTTCATCAAGATAAATCAAGGTAATATTTTATTAATTGAAGTTTATGTTGATGATATTATTTTTGGTAGTGATGATGACAGGTTAAACTGGAAATTTGCAAAAGACATGCAGAATGAATTTGAAATGTCGTTACTTGGAGAACTATCCTTCTTTATGGGAATCTAGATACGTCAAAGAAACCAAGGATTTTTTATTTCTCAAACCAAGTATATCAGAGAAATGCTAAAGAGGTTCAGAATGGAAGATTTCAAACCAGTTATCACTCCCACGAAAACTAGTTGTAAGTTGAGCAAAGATGATGATTCAAAGTCTACAGATCAGAGGCAATACAAGTCAATGATTGACAACCTACTATATGTGACAACATCCAGACTAGATGTAATGCAGGTAGTTGGACATGTGGCATGATTTCAAGCAGCACCAAAGGAATCACAGGTATTAGCAGTAAACAGGATCTTTAGATATCTCAAAGGAATAAAGAGTTTGGATTATGGTGTCTAAAAAGAAAATATCTATCACTTAGTGCCTGCACAGATGAAGATTGGACAGGTTGTATTGATGACCGACGAAGCACCATTGGAGAAACATTCTACTTAGGTGAGTGTTTGGTATCATGGCTAAGCAAGAAACAATCATCAGTATCTCTATCTACAGCCGAGGCAGAGTGTATTGCAGCAACACCATGTTGTACACAGGTTCTTTGGATGAAACAAACTTTGACAGATATACAGGTTGAGTATGATGATCCCATTCCAATATATTGTGATAATACAAGTGCCATCAATATCTCAAAAAACCTGATGATGCACTCCAAGACGAAGCACATTCCAATCAAGTATCACTTTCTACGAGAACAGGTTGCAGAAAAGAACATTAGAGTTGAGTATGGGGGCACAAAAGAACAAGTGGCAGACATATTTACAAAACCAATTCCATGGGAAGCCTTTGAATACCTTCACCAAAGACTTGGAGTTATTTCTACTAAAAAATGAATGCTTTTTGAATGCTTATCTTATATGTCTTAGATGTACACAAGGAAGTACCATAAGAGGACAATTCAGTCAGGGGGAGCAGCCTTGGATGTAAAGATACCTTTGCCATTGATAACAAAGGGGGAGAGATTTATCAGATGCAGAGGATAGAGGCATGGTTCCAGGGGGAACATGAGTGATATGATTTCAGTATTGCATCAGAGTGTTGCCATCAATGCCAAAGGGGGCGATTGTTGATTAAGTTTGGTTGTCATTGATGTCAACCCTTGAAGAAAGGTTTGGGTAATGGACCCAATATTGTTTGATGTAAATATGACTCATTATTGTTTTTTCATGGTTGATAAGAAGTAAATATGGATGAACTCCAAAGTGCTCCCCTTATGGTGAAATCCCTCACAGGAAGACACTTTGCGGAGTAAGAGAACCCCTTCTTAATTGTGGGATAATGAGATGAAGGACAATGAATTTGTCAGGGAAACTATCCTATATGGATAGTTCTTGTCATGTCATTTTCGGTGGTATGTATAATGTCACATAACTCCTCATGGTTAAAGAGTTATGACCATGTGAAGTTGGAGAACCTAGGTTTGGGTAATGGACCCAAGTTTTTTTTATGGATAACGGTATGATTTTTGCTATATTTGAAGGTAATAATATTCTATATGGATATTACATGTCATTTCATTTCTGGTGGTATGTGGAATGTCAAATAACTCCTCACGGTTTGAGAGTTATGGCCTTACGAAGTTTGAGGACCCTCATATGTCATCTAGAAGCCCCAAAAGGTCAAAGTAGTCAAAGTGGTTTAAGAGTTTTTGAAAGGTAAATAATAAAGTAAAGTGATGAGTGTATTATAATTCAAAGTTAATACAAAATAAATTATTTCAATAATAAATTTAATGGAGAAATTAAAAGTGGGCCAAGTGACCTAGAAGATGTTTTTAAGGAAGCTACTTGGAGAGTATAAATAAGAGGCACGACTCTCTCATTTTAATTACACTTGATAATATTGAATATCTATAGGTGTATGAGGTAAAAAAGGATATATAAGATTAATTTATGAAGGAAGGTGAATAAAATAAGGCTGAAATGAAAGGAAGGATAAATTATTTTGATGGTGCTTTCTAAGGTATGCTATAGCTATTTTTATATAATGATTCGGACCGTGAAATTGATACAAAATTGAGAAAACATACCCAAGTATCTATGGTAAAAGATTGATCTTGTGGGTCATTTTATTTTTGGAGTTACACTCCGTGGAAAATAGGGTTTGTGGCTAGTCCTTAAACTAGTCAAAAACATGTGTTTCAGGTAAAAACGTCATAACTTCTTCATAATAGATCCAAATTAAGTGAGACCAAATGTGTTGGTTAGGTTACATTTTGTAGTATGTTTTGTAATAGTTTTATATCAATTCAATGAATATTTCCTACGGGGAACTCTCTATAAGTCCTCTCTCTAGAATAAGCCAGAATTCAGCAAGGTATGCCATTTTTTCTATAACTCTTTTTCTGAGAGGTTCCAAGTAGTGACACCTGGAGGAATTGCATAAAACACACTTAGGAAAATTTCATATCAGTTTTATATCTTTAAACATTACAGGTTCAAAGTTATGATTACTTCAAGTTAGGGTTGTTGACTAATCCAAAACTAAGCATGTGAGACTAAAGAAAAGTTTGATGAAAATTCTAGTCTCTTGTTTTTAAAGTTAAGGAAGGTTTGCAGGAATGTGATCATATACACTGTTAAGAACCAAACATCAATATAGCATAGAAAAACCTCAGGAAAAGTACTCAACTCCTTGAAAAAGATATAATTTTAGATAATAAGCCTCTTCGAGGGGGCAACCTCCTTTTACCCCACTTAAATGTTCAAGTACAAGATGATTCAAAATGAAAATGTCTCCTTGGTATATATAGGAGACTAGGAGGTTTAATGGCCT
>ML811787.1:17081-51812 GCA_009831015.1 Picea engelmannii
AATGGCCTAAAGTCGACATAAATAAAATAACATTACTAATCTAAATTACAACTAATGGCATAAAGCCGACATAAATAAAATAACATTACTAATCTAATATGCCCCAATTAAGTGGTAATGAGCCAATATTAGGGCTTAACATACACCAGGTCTATTATAGAGCTAATTTTATACATTATTTTGGTCACCCTAGTGATGATTTCACAAACATGTGTTCAGGCTCCCAACATGAATTTTTTCTTGAGAAAAGGAACTTCTTTCCTCCTCTACAAGGCTACATTTTGGAAAGGGTCTGTAGGTTGCACATATCACACAGTGCAGAAATATATCATTTCCGCAGGCTGCTCTATAGCTGGCCCGCGAGATTTCTGCAGGCTGCTATATAGGTAGGGTGTAGTGGTGTTCCAAAGATAAAAGAGGAAGGAGGTTTCATGAAGTTTCTAGAAGGGGAATATTCTATAATGTGAGGTGGCATCCGTATGGTTGTGATCCTACTAGTTTCTTTGATTTGGTGGGATCATCCTCATCCCTTTAACCACTTCACCTTCTCCTACATAATCATGGGCTTTTCATGGAAAAAGTTAAGTAAGATTAAACAAAGAATTGATGAAAGAATAGGCTGAATACTGTGTGAAGAATCATGTTTCTAATGATGCTTGAGGCTACCATTTTCCCATCAATTTTTTGTGGATTATATTCATGTGAATTTCAGAGAAAGTGTATGTGTGTGTTGGAACAAAGGACCACTAAAAGGGAACTTGCAACATCAAGGCAATTCGGTTGTATCTTCTACTTTTCATTAATATAATATGGTGTCATGTCTCTTTTCCATAAAATAATTAGTATTTTATTACATGATTCCTTGATCACATGTTTAGGTTTTCATTGAATTCTACTATTGTTGCTTTCACATTAGTTGGTTTGTGTTGTTGCAGATCCGATTCCACAAGAGCACTGGAGTGAAGTAGGGACAACAAAGATATAAGTAAGCGATTCATAAGGTGTGTTATCTATTCCTCTTTTGGTAGTAAACTCATTGATCACAACTTAGGGAAAGCATCTTGTTCCATCTTGTTTTGTTCTATATCCAGGTGGATCTAGGGGGATTAGTTCATGTCCGCATCTACTGATTTACCCAATAACAAAATTGGCAACTCTACTAGGGAGAACAACTTGATTGTGGTTTTTTATTGGTCGTTGTCTTTTGAGCTATTATTTTTAATTTAAATTAGTCTCTGAGTCTGTGGGAGATCCATATAGACTCCTTGGGTTTGGAAGTCCACTTAGATGGTTTTCCCTTTTTTCCAAATTCTTGTTTTTTCAAACACTTCCACACTGCACTTTATAGATAGCCTACATAAACCTTTCATTTCCACACCTTGGTGGTTTATTTCAGTGCGGGGTTTCCGTACCCTGTCTATTTCTAGCCTGCAGAAACTCTTCATTTCCGCACTATGTTATACTTCCAGCCTACAATGACGTTTGAGAAAAAATTTGGATTGGGTTTTTGCCTCTGTTGATACCCAATTTTTCTTTAGTTGGTTGGGAAAGGATTTTTAATACTAGTTATTGACTTTTTCCTGACTGTTTAAGATTGCTCTTGACTAGTGTCGGAGATCGAACACCTCTCTTTTGATCTTTTTCCAATTTTTGTTCTTTGATTTTTATCGACAAGGGTATGATCTCTGGATTTGTGTCTGAGTGCTTGTTCGATTAAAAATATTTGATTGGATTTGAAGTTTTAGGTTGGTTACACATTCTGGATTGCTTAATGACTAGAAGACCATTTTTTATTCACATTTGAAGAAACATTTTCTTTTCATTTTTTATTTTTGATCTCCATTGAAAGATCAATTTTGGTGCTTGTTGAGTGTTTTATTTTCATTGATTGCTTATCCTTTCTTAGTTCCATCCCTGTTTTGTTTTTTTGAAAGGAAAAAATTAAAGTCTTTCAGTCTTTTAGGTAATCATTTACACGGAAAATATTGGCATTCAAAAAATTGAAAGAGAATGAATAGTGAAATTATATTGTCAATGATTGTTTGGTATTACATTCAAAGAAAAGGAATTGTACATCATAGTTCACATTGTTTCAGAAAAATACTTTCTCCCTACTATAGATAGAATTCATCGAACGAAAGTTTCAATCATTCATTTTTATTTTTGCATTATTCGGTTGAAGTCTTACACAACATTGGTTTCATTTTTGTCTACCTCTTTAGCAACAACAACCTCTTAAAAACATTGCGAAATTTAAAACTCAAGTAGTAACTTTTATTTTCTAGAGATCTTTTACACCAACATTAGCTAGGTTAGAGCTTTGGAATAGGCAGTGAGACACACTCTCCAAAGAACAAAACACATAATAGTGTATTGTGATAGGTAGTGTTCAAATCCATTTGCAACATTTTGTCCTAGGAAGCCCTTCTCAAACAAGGGTCAAATCTGAGGTTGCATTGAGATTGGTAGAGTTACTAACCCTTCTTTGTTGGTCTCAATGTAAAGATTGCACGTATTATGGAGGTCTCTTGAAGATATACCCACAATGATGAGTGGAAGCCTCTCAAGTTGATTTCTGGCTTGATACCCTGCCCTTGCGAGTGGATCAGACTGTCGATTGTTTCCCCAGGCATTACTGTTGTTTGTTGTAACTTTAGTAGCCTATCTTCTTAGGATATTACACAAGGTGAATGTGGAGGGGAAAGTCTTCACAGCACCTAGAATCGACGTTGGCTAGACTCACTCAGGCTCCTTGGAGGGTATACCCATGATTATGTGTGGGATCTTGCACCAGGGTGTAAGTCCGTTAAGCAGGTCGTCAACATAACTTTTCCACCCTATCTCGGCCCCTTCTTATCTCAGTCTCGTGACATTGGATTTCATCACCAACTAGTGACTTCGAAATGAGAAGGTTTGTTTCCTTGGTTTGAAATCCAGATTTTATTAGTGAGTGTTGTTTGTTTTCATAGTTGGCCATAGATTTTTTCCACTGAATTTTTGGTTCCACCAACATAGACCCTCTCTATCATTCACTCAGGGTACAGGGACTTCCACCAGAAAACATGGAAGATTCTACCCCTATACCCCCTCACACATCGGAGGGCTCTCCTCAACAGAGTGAAGTCCAGGATACCAACATAATACTAGAGGAAGGTTCAGAATCTTTGGAAAGTTTTTGAATTGTTTATGATTCTATGGAAGCTTTCCGCACCCCTCACGGATATGAAAGATGTTTTCTATGGATGAATTCTGTCCGGGAACTTGTTGTTGTTTCTTCTGGAACTCTAACCGGAACTTTTGGAGCTGACGATCCTTTCTGTACTACCGACATAATTAGAATCCCACCTCGTACGATGCAAGACCTTTATGGCTCGGGGGAAGGAGAGGATATACCCGCCATCCCTGAGCTACCCAATATGTTTGTTGTCCTCACAGTATCCCTAGGTCATTTTTCTAGTACAACTGCCTATCTCTTTGTTGGTTTAGACCCACAATCAGTTATTCCTAGTTCAACCGTCCCTTTTAAAATGGCCCACTCTACGATTCTCCCTCATTCTATGACTATTCCCAATGGGAATACAGTGGTTAAGCATGCTCCCATTGGTACACCATGTTCCTCTAGACCTACCCCATCTCTCCCCCTTGGGTATCATGCTTTGAACCCTTCTCCTTACGTCCATGCCCAAATTCCATCCAGAGTACCACTTAGGCATAATACCTCTACTATTTATGTTCCCACACCTTCCCAGGTCCTCTCCAGAGGGTCTTATCCACCTCTTCATGGCGGATCTGGCCCAAGTGGCTCCAATCCAATTGGAAGCACTCATAATCTACTCACTTTTGGTTACCCGATTCCCACTGGAGGGAAATCTTATGTCGGGGGACAACCTCAATTTGGGGGTCACACTCAAATTGGGGCACCTCCTCCATATGGAGGAAATTCTCAGGTTGGAACTTATAATTCACAATATGGACCAAACACGTCAAAATTGTTACCTCACCTTTGGAACCTTCAAGGAAATCCACAACCCTCTGGGGGGTGACCTTCTCAAGATAGTGTTTCGGTATTCCCTAACTACGGTCAACCATATATGGGTTCTTTGAATCCCACTTGGGGCATGAACGTTCAGTCCAGTACCCCTTTCCAAGGGAACATCCCTAATCAATCCAACCCCATGGGCTACATGCCTCCCCGTCACCGGCCTAATCTTCCAGGATCTTCGCTTCATATGAAAACGACTTATGGTCCTACTGGTATACTGACAAGACTTCCTCCCCAAAGTCACCAGTACCCTCATGTGAATAGACAATTACCCTTCTTAGCCACTTTGGATCTTCCCTATTTGTCTAGAATTTTAAATGACCCTATCCATCACTCTCCTCATTGGCCTGTCATACCGACCAAATTACCATCAGACATTCCTAAGTTCGATGGTAAACCGGGAGAGGATCCCAACAATCATGTAATGAATTTCCACCTTTGGTGTTCATCCAACTCTTTGATGGATGACTCCATTCGGTTACGTCTTTTTCAACGAACTCTCACGGGTTTAACCATGAAGTGGTATATAGAATTACCACGAGGATTCTTCACCGACTTTAATACTCTAGCTATGGATTTCCTCACTCACTACCAGTTGCCAATCCGTTATGAAATAGGAACTAATATTTTGAGTTATTTCAAGAAAAATAAAGCCACTCATATCTCTGATCACATTCATGAGTGGAGACGAAGACGACATTTAATGAAACTCAATATTCCTGATCAATTATTGGAAGAATGGTTCAATAAATCTTCCATGAATGACATATCTAAAGACATTTCCATGGGTGGAGTTGTCACAGAAGAATAGACAATCAGTCGTGTCCAATACCTCGATCTCGTTTATTCACAAACTGTTGACGAGCGAAAATGACCGTTTGTCAACTGGAAGAATGAGTCTAATCCGGAGTTGTCTAATTAACCCAAGTCGTTTAGTGTAACTCGTTCTGATGGGTTTAATGGCTCTGTTAGACAATCTAAAAGTCCTAAAATAAAATAAATGAAGTAGCTAACTAATTACTAATTACGTATAATGTAACTATTGTATATGTATTTAAAAGGAAGATTTTCTTATCTAACTTATGTACATGATATACGAACTGCAAGTTTTAATCTAAACTTACGAAACAAAATTTGGAAAATGATTTCTTCTAGGAAGCAGATAAAGAAAGCACATAATTTTTTTTTGTGTGTTTTCCTTTATAAATCTAAACCAAAAAAGAAAAAATACAATGAAACATGAATGTGTGGATAGTCGAAAGCCAAACAATACATTCGTGTTTTAGTGACAAGTAAACAAAAAAAAAATGTAAATGAGCTAACCTATTAGTGAGTTAACGATATGTATCCAAGCATCAACATGATTATATAGCATCCAACCACCTTGTCTAAGAGGGAAACTTGGAATGAACCTTAAAACTGTTCTGAATAAATGCAGAACAATGTGTTGGCAGTCAAGTTTTAATAACATAATGAATGATACAAATAGTTTTCGTGATCTTATGATTGCAAACGATTACGTTAAGATAAATTTGATTGTAAAAACATTGCATTTAATCATTCAACTAAAAATTAAAGCGAAATCCTGTCATTTAAGATGAATAAATGATCACTATGTTTAATATCTGAAGCATCAAATATGGATGATATTTTAAAAATAACTATCCCAAAAACATAACAGATTGTGAAGTCTAAAGATATCGAAAAATATTAGTTTATCACGATAAACAGAGTATAAATGAAAACACCATTTACAGGAAGCTAAAGATAAAATGCAAATTGTTGTTCCATTCAAGTTTGTGAATTAATCGTCCACCTTTAGCCCCAGGCCAAGATGTCTTCATTACAAAAATCTTAATTATTTAAAGAGTTTAGGAAAACTAAGCATCTTATATTCTAATATAGGATCAAATACCAAGAAGATTTACTAATTACAAAAATAGAGGGTGATAAACCACTCAATATCAAACTGTATCTCCCAAAATTATAAAAGGTTTGTTTCTATTTACAAAATGAGCCAAAGAAATGGCTAATTAACTAAGCCCAAAAATTCTCCATCTTATCATATCACCACAATCTACATGATATCCTGAAAGGAAAAGAAAAATTAAGAAATTTAGATATTAATTTAACCAATATTTTCCAAAATTTTGAATGAGAATAGAATGGCTACATAATCTGTTGATTCTGTAGCTAGTCTTATTTTAAACAAAAAAAACCTAATTCAATCTATATTAATAAAAAAAATCAATAAAAGAACAACGAAGATAAAAACAAATCTTTACCTTTCAACTGAATGCTAAATTCGACTCATAAAACCTCATAGTTAATCACTACTTTGACACACTCAACATTTTTTATTATGAAATTTCCAGTTCTTTTCAAGCGTTTTCCTTGCCTTTGTGCACTGAACTTGAGTCTGTGGTTTTCACTTTTTAATGAGTCAATCTGACCTACGAGGGTCTTGATATTCGATTTACGAAAGGGGACATCTGTGTAATACTTGTCTATCCAATGTAAACACACCTCACACCGTCAATCTGGAACAACTGGTCAAGGAGACATATGACTGTGCGTCAAAACACTGCCACTGTCCACTGTAGATTTTTGAATGAGCTTGATCCCTGGAAAATATTTGTTATGTTTCAGGCATGGTGGCAGATTATCTACAAAATTGTAAGTCTGACTGGGATCAGATTTATGGTAATTTGGGTCTTCCCCCTCCAAGAACTTTTTGATCTTAGAATCAGAGCTCTCATGGACCTCGATCGCCTTGATCAAGCTCACATGAGATTTTATTTTATTCCATAAACTCCTTGAGATTAATCTCCCAACTCTTTTGTTATTAAACCCTACGTCTGGATTCTTCCTCGATAGTTTGTGTGAGTGTTTATTTGTGGTCTTTTCCACGGTATTAGGGAAAACATCCTTCTCATGCTCAGGAGATTCAATCACCCTAGGGTCAACATCTTGTTTCTCAAACATAGGCTCATCGAGCGCGACCTTATCATAGGGTTCTTTGGATAAGAAAATTGGTTTGTTAGTGGAAGGGACAAGGGGATTTTCCAGCATAGGCTTATCAACCATAGGAACCTCTGCAGGGTTGGATGTAACAAAGCCATTGAGAGATAGGAAATTATCACAATTGTCTCCCTATAATTTCAAATTATGGACTAACAACATCCTAATTAACCCATGGTGGAATAAACTGGAATTCAAACTTTACCTCTTATACCTCTTAGCCATTTTATATAAACTTCTCAATAAGTAAAATGGCATGTTCAACTGGAAACAGATGAAATTCATTAACAGTCTTATGTGGTAAATAAAAATGAGGCCAAAGCAACCTTCACATGTAACGAACTGTCTTAAAACTGCCAATAAACCGTGCCACCTAGTCTTTAATAGAGATATTGGCATACCTTTGTCACAACACTAGATTTTTCGAGAGGTAAATAACAAACTCCAAGACACCTCCTCAAACTTGGAATTCTTAAACCATTTTTTCCCAATAAGGGGAAGGCATGTTGCCTGGCTCAGAAATTCCTCGGTGATTTTGATTTGAACATCACCCACTTTGTTTCGGCATCCATCGAAATAGAGGTCAAACTCCTGGGCTACTTGCAAGTTGTAACCTTGGAATTTCTTGAGAAACTCAATCCAACCCTGACTCTTAAGGTCTTCACTCGCATCTTCATACAAAAGCAATGTTTGGGAGCCATTTGGTTCGACACGGATGACAAGGGCCATATGGATTCAGACAAGAAGTCACGAAGGCAGACAAAAATCATTGTAAGCATGAAGGGTTTCAAAAAAAGAGGAAACCAGGGCAAAAACCAAAGGAATAAAACCCACCATTATTCTAACGCGATTAAATGAGAGCATGAGGGGTTTCACACAAAAATTAGATGTTTTGTGTAATGAATTGCAAGAGTACAGAACGAAGCCCAAGCCTTTAACTTGGAATGATGGATCTGTTGATTTTAGACTGCCACCTCAAATAGAGTATAGGGTACGACCGGGTGTATTGGAATCTCATCATTGTGTAAAGGGTGGAATTGATTTTCTAAGGTTAGGAGAAGAGGTGTTTTACAAACCAAAACATAATGAAAAGAAAAATGATTTACCAAGAATTATAATGAAACAAAACCATAGTCTAATTGCAATCAATTCTTGGTGTATTATCAAAAACTCAAGATATATCTCATAATCGAATGAGCAACTTATAACAAAGGTTTTATTGATATATGATAATATTCAAAGCAAAAGAACATTCATTAAAAGAGTTGTAAGAACATTGACCCTTCTAAAGACCAAAACTTAGATATAATTGCAACATGATTATAAGTTTTGATGCTTCATTCATGCTTCTAGTCATGAATGAATACATGAAATCAATAAAGAAAAATAAAAAATAAAATAGGAACAATTGAAACATCCTTTTACAACTAAAAATTCACCTTCAAATAGCCATATTTACATGACAAAGCGTAGGAAACTACAAGAATTGTTATTTTTTTCTTTAAAAGGAAAAAATCGTGTAGGGATGCCAACAATGGAGACTTACTAGGAGAAGTAGTTATCTCTGCATCACTGACGAGTTCATGTTAGGACTGCTTAGAATGATTACAGATCAAAAAACAACTGAAGGACATCAAGCATCTCAACAATTATTACACAGTCTAGCTTCAGATATCTTCCTATTTAAATGAAATCCAGTGACAAATTTTAAAAATGAGAGCAACGATGTTCAAGTCAATGGCTCTGATACTATTGACAGGGCCACTGCCTCCAGCAGGCATCCATAGCCTCGGAAGGGATGTCAATTAACCCACTTTTATGGCTCTACCCTGTCCAAGAATTTCAGTTCAGAATGAGAGGCAAATATCAAAATTTTATACCTGATAATTTTCTTGAACCTGACATTGCTTCATTTCCAGTGGGCCTGTTCAGTACCCCAATGATGTTGCCTTGGCATCATGCATGCATTTACCCACTGCCAGTAGACCTATTCAGTATCCCGACGGGTTTACAAACACTTGCCACAAATCTCGGGAAAATTATTCACAATCTGATATAATTTATAGATATTCAGAAGAGCGGTATGATGCTGGAAATTTCAGTCTTTGGCACATTTGTTATTTTCTAGCCTTTAATTTTTTCTGAATCACCTTCATTATGATCTGAAATTAGTTTCTTGTTGAAACTAATTTTTCGAGGATAGGAAGGCATACTTGAGTTGCTTTCTTTAAAAGTAGGTACATCGTAAAAATATTTAATGATGGTCGTGTCTGCTCATAATTATAAAGGAAAACCATGAAATCAACTGTGAACAAAAAAACTTCTTTATCTAGTTTGTGTTTCGGAAAATTACAACAATTGATGCTCTGAAAATCCTCGACTGTTGTTTAAGATGAGGCATTCTGTTTTCCCTCCTTGAACCAAACTATGATACAATCATGTTTTAACCAGAAAGCAACGAGAACAAACAAAATGAAAAAGAACCAAAAACAGAAAATAAATCAAAATAGAAAAATATGTACAAAATATGGATCTAAAAACATCACGTGAAATATATCTCAGGAGACTAAAAAAACATAAAAAAATCCTCATTGATGTGAATGCAGTCCTAATCGTGGTACCTTGGGTCAAGGTTGAATTTCTAGTTCATATTTATTTATCTCTTTACTTTCCATTTAAAATTTTCATAATAATACTGCAGCTTTGAAAAGAAATACTCAACGAAAAGAAGAGAGAAAAGGATCAAGCGGACTTTCTTGACAATAGTCATATCATGGTTCTCCTAGTGCCCCCACTTTTATTCATGACTACATTATTACAAAGAGAAACAGTGAGAAATAAAACTAAAAGAAAACCTATTTCTAAAACTACTCTAACTACAAAACAAATCAGAATACTACGTGAAGTCATGCTTCTAATGTAGCCATCGGAGTAACTGCAATCCTGGAATGGAAATAAAATCAAATATTACTAAAACGAATGGTAGTATATCAAAAAATGACAGAAATGTATCATACTTACCTTCATAATCCTCATTTAAAAACAAAGCAAGCATGATCTTACCATTCCCTTGAAATTTGTTGATGTATGAAGCCTCCAGCCATTGTGCAATCTTGTCGTGATAAGGATCATAATGGCATGGATGAGTGTAAGTGATTTTGGAAACCTTGTCAAAATTATGGAGACCTAACATAACCATCATCCAAAGCAGAAAAGTGTCCCAGCATCTTGACAATTTTCCAAGTGTTCAATAATTTCTTCACATGGAGGATAAATTTTTTTTATGTCATGCTTACTTCCAATATATTTAGGTAGAAATAAGGCAAGAAAAACTTTATCTTCATTATGAAGATTTTTTATGTATGAAACTTCAATCCATTCTAATATCATCTCATAAAAACTAGGATGCAAACTATGACTTTGAAGAAATGGACATATCAACGGGGAACACATCATAAGAGGATTCATGACATCAATTAGATCATTGATTTGAATGCTTCCTTTTATGAGATTGATTGTTTCAAAATGTGAATCATAAACATTAAAATTCAAGCTTATTAAAGAACGAAGATGCAGTGTAGAATGTTTGATCTCCATAAGAGAGAGTGCATTGTCTTTTTCGAAAATAATCTGTGTAAAATCATCTCGCAACATGTCTTTTTCCCATGTAGTGATGAAAGTGAAAGAGTGTCGAATCCAACTTTATAAATGTTATGTTTGGAATTAATTTCACCAAATCTTAGCACATCGAAAGGATATGATTGTGGAGGAAAAGAGTAGGATGTTGTGGGTAAAGTATCGAGTCCACCAGAATCTAAGAAGAGATCAGGATATAAAGAGCAAAAGGAATCACAAATAAGCACATGAAAATAATCTCTTGAGCTATGATATTTAACAATGGTATTCTCAAGACATTTCTCTTCACTTTCTTTAAAACTTTCACTCTGTTTTGGTAATAAATTCTTCAACATAATTTGATCATATAGGTTTTCCTCCCGTATAATAGATAATTCAAAACTTTCATGAAAAACATCTGATCTTTCATGTGGATAAGGTATGATTTGAGGATGAAAGTTTAAGGTTTCTCCTTCCAATTGCATATCTTCATCTCTAATCAGTTTCATAGGAGTGTTAGAATGTTTAAGATGATTTTCGTCATCTAAGTATTCTTCAACAACTGAATTTAAATATTGATTAGAGCATGAGTTACAAGAATGAGGACATTCACCTTGAACCAGAAATGAATCTTCTTCCAAAATGGTTGAAGACTGAAAATACAATAATTCAGAGGAAAAACCATTTTGGTTGTCAGTGAGAACCTTGTCAATAGATTGTACCCCCCTTTCTTGTTCAAAATTTTCGGAAGGATTCTTCTCATCTCGTGAACAAAATTATTCTCACAATTAAGTGATAGGATTTGTAACTGGCTCGTCATTCGCGATTGAATATGACTGGGTGAAAGGGACACAAGCATCATAGAGGATATTTAATACAAATTACATGTCATCGAGATTAAATTTACAAAGATCATGATGGATTCTTGTCAAAAATTATTCCGAAGATGAATCGCCATTGATTAGCAAAGTCTGAAATTCTTCACATAATTGATTGTAATGATAGATTTCAAAAGAATCTAAAAATTCATCTACAAATTGAAACCAATGAAAAATGTGATATGTTGGAAAAGAATCAAACCAATGTTTAATCCAACCCCTAAAAGTAAAATCAAACAATCTGCACAAAACTTTTAAATTAGAAATGTCATGTTTGATGCATTTGCAACAAAACTTGTTAAGGTGGTATTTGGCAGATACATTGCCCCGACCATTAAAGGTGAGTTTGGACAAGCGAGAGACTGTCTCGTTGGGAATATCAGGTAATGAGAAGTGGAAAGCATGTTCCAAGACAATGATTTGGAGAGCCATGGGGAAATTGAATACATTTAAAATAAAGGCTCCTACAAGGCCAGCTTGTCAGTCGGCCCTCCTTCTAGCACCATTTGTTGATGATCAAAAATGACCGTCCGACAACTGGAAGAACGAGTTTGGTCCGGGGTTGTCTAATTAACCCAATCCGTTTGGTGTAACTTGTTCTGACATCCTTAATGGCTCCGTTAGCCAATCTAAAAGTCCCAAAATAAAAGAAATGAAGTAACTAACTAATTACTAATCACTATATATATATATATATATAGATATATAATGTAACTATTGTAGATGTATTTAAAAGGAAGATTTACTTATCTAACTTATGTACATGATATACGAACTGCAAGTTTTAATCTAAACTTACGAAACTCAATGTGGAAAATGATTGCTTCTAGGAAGTAGATAAAGAAAGCACAAAAAAATATTTTTTGTGTTTTTCCTTTATAAATATAAACTAAAAAAGAAAAAATACAATGAAACATGAATGTGTGGATAGTTGAAATCCAAACAATACATTCGAGTTTCAGTGACAAGTGAACAACATAAAAATGTAAATGAGCTAACCTGTTAGTGAGTTAACGATATGTATCCAAGCATCTGCATGATTAGATAACTTCCAACCACCTTGTCCAAGGGGGAAACGTGCATTGAACCTTAAAAATGTTCTGAATAAATGCATAACAATGTGTTGGTAGTTGATTTTTAATAACATAATGAATGATAAAAATAGTTGGTGTGATCTTATGATTGCAAACGATTACGTTAAGATAAATTTGATTGTAACAACATTGCATTTAATCATTCAACTAGAAATTAAAGAGAAATCCTCTCATTTGAGCCGAATAAATGATCACTCTGTTTAATATCTGAAACATCAAATATGGACGATATTTTAAAAAGAATTATCCCAAAAACATAACAAATTGTGAAGTCTAAAGCTATCAAAAAATATTAGTTTATCAGGATAAACAAAGTATAAATGAAAACACCGTTTACAGGAAGCTAAAGATAAAATGCAAATTGTTGTTCCATTCAAGTTTGTGAATTAATTGTCCACCTTCATCCCCAGGCCAAGATGTCTTCATTACAAAAATCTGAAGTATTTAAAGAGTTCAAGCAAACTAAGAATCCTATATTCTAAGATAGGATCAAATCCCAAGATGATTTACTAATTACAAAAATAGAGAGTGATAAAACCACTCAATATCAAACTGTATCTCCCAAAATTATAAAAGGTTTGTTTCTGTTTACAAAATGAGTCAAAGAAATGGCTAATTAGCTAAGCCCATAAATGCTCCATCTTATTAGATCACCACAAGCTACACAATATCCTGAAAGGACAAAGGAATTAAAGAAATTTAGATATTAATTTAACCAATATTTTCCAAAATTTCGAATGAGAATAGATTAGCTACATAATCTACTGATTCTGTAGCTAGTCTTATTTTAAACAACAAAAATCTAATTCAATCTATATTAATAAAAAATAAATCAATAAAAGCACAACTAAGATAAAAACAAATCTTTACCTTTCAACTGAATGCTAAATTCGTCTCACAAAACCTTAGAGTTAATCATTGCTTTGACACACTCAACATTTTTTATTATCACATTTCCAGTTCTTTTCAAGCATTTCCTTTGCCTTTGTGCACTGAACTTGAGTCTGTGGTTTTCACTTGTTAATGAGTCAATCTGAGCTGTGAGCATATTGATCTTCACTTGAAGGAAGGGGACATCTGTGTAATACTTGTCTATCCAATGTAAACATACCTCACATTGTGGATCTGGAACAACTGGTCGAGGCGACATATGACTGTGCATCAAAACGCTTCCATTGTCCACTGTAGGTTTTTGAATGATTTTGATCCCTTGGAAATATTCGTTATGTTTCAGGCATGGTGGCATATTATCTACAAAATTGTAAGTCTATCTGGGATCCAATTTATGGTAATTTGGGTCTTCCTCCTCCAAGAAATTTTCGATCTCAGAATTGGAGCTCTCATGGACCTCAATCGCCTTGATCGAGCTCACATGAGTTTTTTTTTTTATTCTGTAAACTCCTTGATATTAATCTCCTAGCTCTTTTGTTATTAAACCCTACGTCTGGATTCTTCCTTGACAATTTGCGTGAGCGTTTATTAGCGGTCTCTGCCATGGTATTAGGGAAAACATCCTTCTCATGATTAGGATATTCAATGACCCTAGGGTCAACATCATGTTGCTCGAATAAAGGCTCATCAAGCATGGCGTTATCATAGGGTTCTTTGGATAAGAAAACTAGTCTGTCACTGGAAGGGACAGGGGTTTTTTCCAGCATAGGCTTATCAACCACATGAACCTCTGCAGGGTTCGATGTAACAAAGCCATTGAGAGATAGGAAAGTATCCCAATCATTGCCCTATAATTTCAAATGATGGACTAACAACATCCTAATTAACCCATGGTGGAATAAACTGAAATTCAAACTCTTCCTTTTATACCTCTTAGCCATTTTATATAAACTTCTCAATAAGTAAAATGGCATGTTCAACTGGAAACTAATGAAATTCATTAACAGTCTTATGTGGTAAATAAAAACGAGGCCAAAGTGACCTTCACATGTAACGAACTATCTTAAAATTGCCAATAAACCATGCCACCTAGTCTTTAACAGAGATATCGACATACCTTTGTCACAACATTGGATTTTTTGAGAGGTAAAGAACAAACTCCAGGGCACCTCCTCCAACTTGGAATTCTTAAACCATTTTTTCCTGGCAAGGGGAAGGCCTGTTGCCTGGCTCAATTTTTTTTTGGTGATTTTGATTTGAACAGCACCCACCTTGGCTCGGCATCCATTGAAAGAGAGGGTGAACTCCTGGGCTGCTTGCATGTTATAAACTTGGAATTTCTTGAGAAACTCAAGCCAAACCTGAATCTTAAGGTATTCACTCAAATATTCATACAAAAGAAAGGTTTGGGAGCCATTTGGTTCGACATGGAAAACAATGGCCATACAGATTCAGACAAGCAGTCATGAAGGAAAACAAAAATCATTGTAAGTATGAAGGGCTTCAAAAACAGAGGAAAACAGGAAAAAAACCAAAGGAATAAAACCCACCATTATGCTAGCTCGATTAAATGAGAGAATGAGGGGTTTCATATGAAAATCAGACATTTTGTGTAATAAATTGCCAAGAGTACAGAACGAAGCCCAAGACTTTAACTTGGAATGATGGATCTGTCAATTTCATACTACCACCTCAAACAGAGTACAGGGTATGACTGGGTGTATTCGAATCTCATCATTGTGTAAAGGGTGGAGTTGATTTTCTAAGGTTAGGAGAAGAGGTTTTTTACAAACCAAAGCATAATGATAAGAAAAATGATTTACCAAGAATTATAATGAAACAAGACCATAGTCTAATTGCAATCAATTCTTGGTGTATTATAAAAAACTCAAGATATATCTCATAATCGAATGAGCAACTTATAACAAAGGTTTTATTGATATATGATAAATGTTGCACCTCTTTTGTCACTGAAATGAGCAAAACAGAGGTGCTTACAAGCCCAGTTGGGTTATCTAGGAAAGACAAAAGTGAAGGTAAAAGTTAGAAACAACAAACATGTAATATAAAGAAAAGACTAAGCTGAGAAAAATAACAAAAATTAAACTAGAGTGCATAAGGACATTAGAACAAAGAACAAACAAGACACATGCCACCAATGGAAAGGATTGTATTAGTGGAAAGAAAACACTAAAGAGAAAGGGAGACTTTGGATCCCTTCTTCCTCCAAGGGAGGGCTCTTGAACCCCCAAGATTGAGTTATTCTTACAAATTGAAAACTTGAAAGAAATGGTGAAAGAATCTCAAGCTAATTCACTCAAAAGGTGATGTGAATAGCTCCAATGAAATACTACTTGTATGCTCTTGACAAGGAAAGAGGATCCTCCAAGAGAATATAGGCAACATAACAATACAAATTAATTCCTTGAAAATGTAGTGCACCCATGGCCTCTTTCTATAGCATAGCTTTGAGGCATTATCTAACCAGCCTTTAGTGTGAACAAGGCGCCATTTAGGGCACCCTTATGTCTTTGACCAGCTACACAGCCAGATTCAACCGAGATTTGGATGTCAAATTGACTTGGAAGATGAACCAGAAGTGGGTGGGAATCTGACCAACAACATAAATGCATTGTTCTGAGGTGTGTGTGGCTTTTAGCTTCCACAGTCACGCCTTGGGCGCATGTGCGTGTTTCTAGAATTTTCGACTGGCGCATGTGCACGCGCTTCCTGTATATCCTTAGCACATGTTTATTTTATAGCTGGTTGTATAGTTTTGGACCTTTTGGAAATGCATTTTTTGTGATTTTTGGTCCATGGGTGAACTAATAGTTGTTTGAAGATGCTGGATTCTTGTAACCATTTGCAGAAAAAATTTCAGTGATAACAGATGCCCCCTGATGGATGAGTTTATGAGCATATGTATAGCCAAAATTCATCTATGTTTCTTATGCTGAGAGTACCATTGTAAGAAAGAGTGATAATGAGAGTGTCAAGAGTGATCCGTTGGAGGGAGAGGGGGCCCTATAGAGCCCAACCTCTTGCAAGGTATAAAAAATAAACTATGTACAAACGAGGCGGGCATGCCCCATGCTCATGTTATGTAACTCAAAAGAAGTGTAATATAGTAACTGAAGCCATATGTCATTGTAGATGCCTGCAGTGCCCTCAGGGGTGTTTTGATAACAGCAGAGGACAATTCTGATGGTGAATAAACTCTGAAAAGAGGCAATGACACTTAGAGAAAGTGTCGATGATTCACAGGCATTGATGGCCTAACAATGTTCATAGTTCTTCGACAAATATAAAAAACAATTGCACTAGTCACAAAGTAAGACCCACCAAAACATGACAAAGTGTTGAATTCAAATGTGGTGGGGGTCAACGACATCATAGAGAATTGATGGTTCTCTCTATGCCGTCTGAGACTCCTCATTGTAAAGGTAATGAGAGTTAAGATACTATTTGCCTGCTGGAAACTGTGTTGATGTAGACAGAAAGCAAGACGCGACTTCGATAAGTGAAGGACTTCATGAAATCCACTTGGACAAAATTAGGAACTGATGAGTAAGATATCTAAGATGGCTTGGCTTGATGAGGGCGCAATTTGCTCGGAGAACAAGTGGAGGGTTAGGGCCCCATAGGCAAGTTTTTGTATTTAGGGAAATGTATGGAGGACAATATGCAGATGGGAAAACTGGAAGTGAATGAAATAGATGGTTAATGATACTGTGGGGGTGCAGTTAAAATAGAACCATGATGAAGTAACCTGGGAGTCCATTGGGTAGTTTAGCAAAATGAGGTGAAGGAGTATGTGGCTAATTCTCGACACGATGTAAGACTATCAAGACTCCCATCCCTAAAGGGTGAAAACAACATGAGTGTCAAAGTGCCCAGGGGGACTATGAATGGGACAAATCATGTTGGTGGGAGTACTACTGGGTGACAATACCGAAATGTAGTGGAGGTGATAGTACTATAGAGCCGGATATAGGGATCCTAGAGGCAAATATCGGGGGTTGTGACTGGAAATGCATTGTGATATTCAGAGGGAAAGACTACATGCCAGTGTCGATAATATACCTGAAGGGAGACTACTGAGATATGATGAGAAAGTACCTGCACACATGAAGAACGAATACCCCGACGTGAACAATATATGAAGAGAAAGATCATACAGAAGTTATTCAATAATGTAAGCATGCATACCTGAGTGTAATATGAGAAAAATGTCCCCCAGGGGCTAACGATGGAAAGTGGCCCGGGGACTGTCATGGTGTAGGTTATGGGGTGTTGATCCCGTGGCTGAAGAAAGATCGAAAATTGGATGCTCGAAGGTACCGAAATTGAGTCTGGAAGTTTGGAAATATGGACTATATATAGCTGTAGGGCCCACAATGCCACTTCATTTGTACCTTCTCTGTTATTGAGTGGATGAGCAAGTTTAGAGGAGTTTTGGAGATTCCAGGAGATCGAGGCAGTTGATTGAGGACCAACGAGCTTCAAGTTAGTTGTCATATCATCTTGCATAGAATTAGAGTTTTTGTTTTTGGGAAAGTCCTGTATGGAGGGTCATACAGGGGGTTTTTTGGGTGTGGGTCCCCCAGTGCGTGGGCGATCTAGAAATTTACGCGCATGGGTGTGCACCTTTAATTCAAATATTTGTGCACTGGGATGCGCTAATGGGGAAAACAGGCATGCATGTCATGCATGACTATAAGCTTAATAGTTGCACATGCATGCACAACTGTGCATTGAACAGGTGTGCTATCATGTGCGCTTGTATAGGTGACAAAGGTGCATGAATGCGCTTCTGTATGGCCAACATGTGTGCATTCATGCGCGCTTGTGGGATGAATAAGCACGCATGTGGGTGCACTTGTGGGATAAACAGGCATGCATGTGTGCATGCCTATGGGTTAAAACAATCGTTCCTTGGAGGCAAAGCTGAAGGGTGTAAAAACTTATCTTTTTTGGAGATTTTGATGTGTTTATGGTTGAGATGGATAATTGAGTACTAGATTATGTGGATGCAGGTGATCATTTTGGACAATGTCGATTCACTGGAGAGAGATAGATTGGTCACACCTCAGGGAGGCCGTGACCAATGAGGAGTCGACAGTTCGTGATACTTTGGCAACTTGTGGGCTATTGAAGTTCTTTGAGTGCCCCCTGGTGCGGGCACACGAGTACTTACTACAGTTCCTGATTCGGATGTGGAGTCTGGATCGACATTGTTTTATGGTGCGGGGGGAGTAGCTAGCCTTCACTGCAGTGGAGGACATATATTTTCTAACTGGGCTCCCTTTTTGGGGAATGCCCTTACCGACGGAGCCAGTAGTATCTGGGGATGGGCAGTTGGCTGCCTTAGTCCAGAGGTACAGTACAAGGGATGACTTCATGTTGGGATCTATGGTGAGTATCGGGGCAATGGACGCCCTTGTTCATCGTTGCGTGGCAACGATGGTTGTGATATTTTATGGGTCTCTTGTGACTTAGTGAATCAGTGGGGGTTAGCTAAGGATTATGGAGAGGGCACTAGTTGGCGAGCATTTTTCCTGGGGTTTGATGCTCCATGCCAATATGGTAGGGAATCTTGATAGGTGTCGTATGGAGGACACGAGGGAGTTTTCCTTTGGGTCTATCTTGGTGGCATGGTTCTTGGAGAGGGTGCCGATGTTGCGCTCTAGAGTGTTGTTGGGCACACATGGTGTGAGAGAGCCACGATTGAAGTGGTGGTATAGAATCATGATTTGTAACAGTGGTGGAGAGGGTGGCCATTATTTCATGACCGAGGCTGCACAGGTGTGGTGCCAGATGTCGCAGATCATACTGCAGTATTTGTAATGTGGGGTGGACTTCCAGGATGATCCAAATATGGTTTTGCCTCTAGGAGAGGTGTTCGACCACCGAGGTAAGATGTGATTTTTGATGTTTTGATTTGTTTAGATAGTAAAGCATGTATATTTTGTATAGATGGATGATGATGCTATCATGTGTTTGGTGTATGTGCAGATGTGGGACCTCGCAAGCATGAGTTTGAGTTGGTTAGGGCACCAGCATGTCAAGGCCCAGTGAGATCTCTGTGGGGAGAGCTACGGGTAGGAGAGCAACGACGATGTGATGATGTTGGGGCGAGGCCCATTGATTATTAGAGAGCGTCCAGGTGACGCCATTTGGATGACCCCGGTGTAGGGCCATCACATGCTCCTCTGGTCGAGGTCGGGGGAGAGTTCAAGGATGTTCGTCACTACTTGGAGGAAGTACTACAGGGAGTGCCTGAGGGCATGTGGTCACATATCCTAGATGAGGGAGTCCTGGAATAATGTGTGGGTGTTCCAGCGGCATGGCGAATTGTGGTTCGAAGAGAAGCTATAGCAGGTGCAATGATGACTAGGAGACTGCCTCCAAGAACCGAGGGACCCCTAGCTGTTGGTGCCCCTCCTCTAGAGAGAGGGCCAGGTGGTGATGCTCTAGAGGCACCATGAGTGTCTCTATATGTATGTATTTTTTGTATCGATATAGGCAAGTGAGCCCATTTTGTATATGGTGAGGGGGTACCATTTTGTATCTATAGGGGTAAGGTTGTTCACCTACCTATGAATGGTATATTTTGTATATTATTTTTGTAAACACTGATGACAAACTGGCCGATATATATATGGATATAATTTTTGGGATCTTTGTGGTTCTCATATGTGTTGATGTCTATTAATTTTTTTTGATGATGTCTAATATATATGTTGTTGATAGACTGTTGATGATTTATGTATGCATACTGGTATTTTGATGTGATAAATTCCAATCTAACACTAGGTTATCCATAGTATCTTCTATTTGATTAAATTGTCTTGGAATATGTGTGAATGTGATAGAATCAAAATGTTGAGAACAAATTCTAACTTGCAGGTATTTTTGGAAGAGGCAAGGATCACAGACATAGTACACATTGTTGAGCTAGAGGACAACTAGTTGGGAGTCTAGTAGAACGCTAAGGTGACAAATATGGCGATGACTGGCCTCGGCGAGGAGGCCAATGATGACTATGTACTCGGCTTGGTTATTGGTTGTTGATCCCAAACATATGTCGCTGGAGTGGAGCAGCTCATGCAAGGGTGAATAGAGGGCCCAAGCGGTTGAAGCAAGATTCTGTGTCCAACGACTAGCTCCGTCGGCATAACCAATGTGGTATGCCGATAGGGGAGCCATCTGTCAATAACACAAATGATGGATTAGACATGAGGTATGGAAGAAATAATATTAAAAACTCTACAAAAACATACAAAAAAGAAAAATCCTAGTGTAGAATGGCTACACTCAAGCATAAAATTTCTTTAAGTACAACTTGTTGACGGGTTCTTTGAGAGGGGTGTCTTTGGGAGAGGCCAGGATGTACATGCCTTTAGTGAGGAAATGTTGGATGATGTAAGGTCCATGCCATAGTGATTCGAAATTTCCATGGCCGAGGGTATCATGAGCGATATCGTAAGTGAGGATGAGGTCGCCTTCGTTGAATGAGCGGAGGTTGACATGGCAATCAAAGGTGGCCTTTGACCATTTTTTGGTTGCCTCATTGTTCTGTAATAAAGATCAACGATATTCATCCAAATATGCATGCCTTGATGGGAGAAAATCTTTGGTTTCGACTGCGTGTATGGGGTGTTGGTTAGGAGGCTTGAAGGCTTCCTGTGAAAGAAAGAGTTCTTTGTGGTGGAGTGCATCCCATGGGAAATTAGGGGTAGTTAAATCCTCGAGGATATCTTCATCACAGTGAAACTATTGTGAATATAGGGGATCAGGAGGAGTGACAGTAGTGACTATCACTATATCGTTGTCTCCTAGTGGTAAACAAGTAGAGCGATTGAGGCAAGGGGATTGCGATGGTTCGCTCGTCATAAACCAAATATCAAGATATTGTGGGTTAAAAATGGTAGTCAGGTGTAAAATTTCTGTAGGAAAAAGAACTGGATAATTGAGGGGATTTGGGGGTAAATCCTTGTATAAATCATCCAAGAAACATGGAGGAGTAGGGATTGCTTCAGGCTCAGGGGAAATAATATGATGAACCTCTAATGATGGAGTAGGGTTAATCACCAATTCTGCAGGGGGGGTAGGATTTTGAATCAGGGCCATTTAGCGTTCTCTGTATTCAATGATCATAGGACATTGATATGTGAAATGATATAATGATTCACAAAGAGAACAAGGGCATATCATACGTTCGTTTGCTAAGGTTGTGACATAATGGATGTTAGTGAAATTTGGTGAGGATGATGCAGATGGGGTGGGTTCTTGTCGAAAGCTCTAGCGTACTACTGTTAGTGTCTGTTAGAATTGAGGTAGTGCTAGACAATGGTGTGTATAATGCCCATATTATGAATAGATGGTGCAAGTGAATTTGGTTCGCAGTCCTTTGCTACTTGCATTAGGGAAGGTAGCAATGGTACTTGATGAAGCGACGAGCAGTGATGGTGCTTGATTGAGTTGAATTAGATTGTGTAGCTTTGGTAAAGATGGGAATTTGTTGGTGGGGTGTCCATCTTTCTCGCATAGTGCGCAAGGAGGTTGGATACGTGGGGGTAGGGGAGTGGTGGGCTCTTTCTTTTTTCATCTTCCCCCAACTGTAGCAGTGGTGCTAGTGAGTGAGGGTGCAGATGGTGCAGTGGGAATAGGTACTGGAATATGCATCGAGATTCCTTCAGTTTGATGAGGGAGGGATGGTTGAGGGACCATGGTTGGTGGATGTAGATACCATACTGGGATTTCCAGCACCATATTGGGAAGGCTAAGAGTTGTGGCTACTTGAAAAGATTGTACACCCGATGGAGGGTAAAAGTAGGGGATTTGAGTAAGAGATTGGGGGAGTGTCTCCCAAACCGGGATGTGTCCTTGGGGTAAGGTGGAATCAGGAACAGGTAAAGGTAGAGGGTTATCAAGTAATTCCTGAGGAAGGAGTTCTGTGACTAGTGGGACGTCATATATAAGAGAGGCATCATTGGGAGGAAGGGTGTTTCCAATTTCAGTTTCATTGGATGAGATGACACATCCCTGATTGGAAGGATGAATGAGAAGTGGTGCTCCATGGTATGTCCCAAGCAAGGATGGGTCTTCAAAAATGTTGGAGCCCATCTCGATGAGTGGGTAAGTATCGGGATTAGTGTGGACAAAAGGGAGGATATTATCTATTTTGGCAGAAGGGTTAGGCTCATAATGTGAAACCTGATCGATGGTAATGATCTTCCCGTTATGTGGGAACATCATGGTTCAAAATACAGAAGAGGCAACTGCCTTCATAGCATACATGTAGCTACGACCGAACAATATATTGTAATCAAGGGGGGCATCAATAACCTCAATGTCCATGAGAATGGTTTTTCCCCCGAGTTTGATGGGGACATTTTGGAGGAGCCCGTTGTGGGAAGATGGTCGTGCATCATAAGATCTTAAGGTAATGGTTGATGGTATGAGTTCGGGGGAACCAAGTTTCTGCCATACGGATTTGGACATGATGCATGTGGATGCACATTCATCAATGATGCATCTATGAACTGTAATGTTCCAGATTTTAACTGGTATTTGAAAAGTGATAAGAGTGAGGAGGCGAGGTTCTCCACTGTCGAGATCAAATGTGATGAGTCGGGTATCAGCAGGTTTGACTACCCTCAGGGAGGAAAGTAATGACTTCCGCTGAGTGGGGAAAGTTTGAAGTACTTCTAAGACTGACATGGCAGCCACAGATTGTGCCAAGTCATCAACCAAACTATAATTATGAGTTTCCCTAGCCTAAGGGTTGTGGACATTCCTTCATAATGGGATGCGAGGAATACAAAGGGGGGTTTCAGTATTAGGGAAAATAATCATCAATGGGGGTCCATTTATGACTGGGGGTGCTTCTGAGGTGGTAGGAGAAGACTCAAGGAGTGTGATGTATTGACGACTGTGTGTTTGTAGAAGGACTTCTTCTTCACTAGTGAGGAGGATAGTGCAATCTGTAGGATTTCCTATATTGGGATATTGTCCCAACTATGGTGGGGTAAGCTGCATGTCTTGTTGGGTGTTCATCACCCCTTGGTGTGGAATGGGGTTTTGCAATACGACTGGGGGTGGTTCCTGTACATATTTTTGTGGGGCCTACTGAGGGGCAGGCTGTGCTAGAGGACGTGGTCCATTCACAGAGTCTTTCATCTTCTTAAAGTCAGGTATTTGAGGGAAATGGTGAGTATAGTGACCAAACTCACCACAAAGGGAACAAGGGAAGTTGGTGTAAAGGTTGTTGTTATTTTTCCCTTGGAACTTGTTATTATTTCCCCCATGAGGGTTCTAGTTCCCTAGATTTTGGTTTCCCCCAATGGGTTGGTTTTGTTGGGGATGATTCCCTCCTTTCCCTGGTTTATTATTGTTTCATTTTTTTCCTTTCTTTTTGGCATTATTCGACTGATGGGTTGGGTTGGCCGTATTCAGTTTTTCAAAATTTTGATATTGCTGAATGGGAGAGGGCTTAATAAAATTAACCCCAGCATGTGGGTGTCCTTATGGTGGAGCCATGGGCTATGGAGGACCAGGAAATGGAAAGTATGGATTATGGCATGGTAATGATCCATAAGGTACATAGGAAGGCATGGTGCTTTCACTAGTTCTTAGGGTATAGGTTGAGGTAGAGGGAGTACCAGAACTAGGTTGGATAGGTGGGCATATTATGGGTGCCAATGGGGGTCCACTTATGGGTGGAGGCAGGGCAACAGGGTATGGTTGTTAGTAAGGGGGAGGAGGATCATAAGGGATTCCTCCATATGCCAGAGGATATTGGGGTATGCTATACATGGGTGGTTGTTGAGGTTGTGGGTTGTGGTGTGTGGTGTTACCAATCAATCCATATGTTGAGTGAGACATCCTAGGCTTGTCTTGGCCGAAGGGCACTGGTCTTGGGGTGTCAAGAAGTACTGTATATAGGTACCCAGACTGTGTGTAAATGAGTTCGAACTGTTGGGTCTTTCTAATGGCCTCTTCTTCAGAATGGGGGAAGGTGGCGACCACATCTTTAGAAAGGAGGGAAATAACTGATTTAAGAAACCAATTGAGACATTGTTGTGGGGTAGCATCAGCTTTGCAGAGACTGTGTCATCGACGCCATTCATGAATGTGGTCAGTGATGTGCATGGAGGAGGTTTGTTTAAATTCTGAGAGCAGTTCAAGGCCATTGTCGCGACGAATTGGTAGTTGAAAGAAAGTAAAAAATTCTTTGGCCAAGGATTCTAAGGTCACATGGGACCCAGATTGTTCGTCTACATACCACTTGGCAGATGGGCTAGTGAGTGCACGTTGAAATAATCTCAAACGGACGGAATCATCCATGATGTTGTTTGAACAACACCATAAATGAAAAGTCATGATATGGTTGGCAGGGTCATCTCCTGCTTTCCCTTCAAACTTGGGGATGTCTGAAGGTAGTTTGGTAGGCATTGCAGGTCATGTAGGGTTGTGTGATATAGGATCATTGGTGAGTTTAATCAAATCTGGTATGTTGAGGGAATCCAAGTATGGCATATGGGGTGATGGGGGAGGATTAGTTCTGGCCATAGTGTGAGTGGTTTGGGTACCTGAACCTTGAGGGGGACTAGGTTGGTTTTTACTTCCCCCTTAAGAATAAGTTGGCACCCCACTTCCATGTAAAGGAGAGTGAGTGGAGGGTTGACCTTGGGAAGTGGACCCAAGTAAAGTGGAACCAAGAAAAGTTGATACCAAAACAATTGTGCTCACAGGAGTGTGAGACAGTGGAGACAATAAGTTGGCAAGACTAGGAACTCCCCCTAGAATAGGGGGGAGATTTAGCAAGTGTTTGGAATGACGGGGATTCTATGGGTCCCCTATGATGTTCGACTAGCTAAGTGAATGTGTGCAAATGGTGATGAGAGCTGTAAATGAACAAGAGTCTTTTTCGTGATTTTCGAACCTTCATAATACATTTCATAATCGGATGTAATCACAATGACATCATACATAAAGAAATTGATACAGAAACATACATGCGGATAGGTGATTTTTGTCCATGTGGGAGAATAAAGAAAACAAATGCTCATGTCCTAAAAGACATAACGTCTTTCCTCTCAAATAGCACTAGACCTTCCAATAGCACTCGATAGTGGGGTCTGAAGCCACTTGAAGAGAAACTAGTGAAGGATGAAGTAATCCATTATAATGAGGGGTAGAGGGGGCATATCCCGAAAGAGCTGGAGATATTTCCCAATAGCCACACAAAATCCGATCAAGGTGCAATTGCGGCCCACAATTTCCACCTAGGTAGATGTCCTAAAATTTGGTCACTAGGTACCTCGATCAAAGTGCGACATTTAGATTTTTGGCCTCAGAAATGGGTTACGGGCTAGATCCCATCCAAGAGGTGGGTGCCTAAAGGGGGGATGCACAGAACAAATGGACCTCGGCCTTCAACCCTTCACGGGTATCTCCCTGCCTTATGGTGTAGGTAGACTTGACTTGGAGGATTAAAAAGTTCCCTATTTGTCAACATCTACTATTTTGACGATGTGAGAACCAGGTAATGGGGATTTATTTGGATGCCTATCCCTGACATCCTACCTAGAATAAAAGATTTCTTTTGGTACCTCCTGTGGAGGAAAACTTAGAGAGTTTTTAGAACAATTTTAGGTGTGGTTGTGTGAGAGATTGGGGGTCTGAACCAACCTTGTTGAAATTAAGTGGGAGTGGATAGTCTCTTCAAGAAAAAGGGTGGGGTGTTTCGGAATCCTAATGGAGGAAACTTACTTCAACCTCCACGACTTCTAGATAAGACTATGTGAGTGATTGGTGAACTTTGTGTGTAAACAAGTGAAAGTGTGTCAATTTTTAATAATTTAGGTGTCACCTTGTTGCATGTGGACTTCGCTTGGTCCTTACAAGTGTTGATTACCTAAGTTACTATGTGTCATTGGTACAAACCTTGTGGAATTTTAAAATCCCTAGGAAAATAACATATGAACATGTGGGTCCTTACCAATCCTTTAACTCCCTATTGTGATTTGATCTAAGAAAGCTTTGAAACTATCCTAGATTGTGCACATGGGGTCATGTATGGGCCCATTACAAAACCTTTAAACTTCTCTATTGATTTAATCTAAGAAAGTAATTTTCAACACTATCCTATCTTTGTAGCATGTGGGCATGTATGGGCCCTTATAATCTTAAGATGTGTTTGAAAAAATAAACTAAGAGGAGTCCCGAGGGGGATGTTGTCCTCTCCTAAATATTTTGTCTTTTTTAAGGGAGATGAAATTTTCCTTCAATCTCTTTCTGATTCTCAAGATCGCTTTGGGGCGTGAGAGAAGAGCATAATCAACAATTGATATCCAATTTCTGGTCCCGATGCAAGTTTTATATGTGATGTAGAGTGATTCCAACTTAACTTTAGTCAAACCAAGCCATCCATGTGGAAAAACATCAAAAAAAAGGAAAAGTTATGATTTTAACCCCTAAGTGCCTATGTTTTGACTAATCCCTTTATATGGAGAGGGAATGTAAGTGTGGTGTAGATTACAATGTGCATGAAATCAATTTTAAGAAGGCTATGGGCCTTCAACAGATAATTAAAAGCTTACAATGTGTGTTTTTCTTCACAGGTGCGCGGGTCTTAGAGTAGACAGAGGCGCTATGAGCACCAATGTGCGAACTGAAAGGGACTTTTGGGCACTAGTGTGTAGAAGGTGCTAGAAATTATATTAGTTTGAATGCACGTGCACTGAAGACATGCTTGTGGTCTAAAACATGCGCGCACTATCTGTTACATGGCCATGAAAAAAATTTCAGATGAAATTCTCTCTGTTCATCTTTGAATTGGATTTTTGTAGGTCGGCTTGGGCCGGTTATGGTCCCTACAAGTTAAAGAAACAAAAGAAGAGCTAAAACAACCCAAATGGCGTAGGAAATTGATACCTTTCCCCAGTGGAGTTTTCAATTTGTTGTGCCTTTTTTGTCACCGAAATGAGAAAAATAGACGTGCTTACAAGTCCAGTTGGGTTAGCTAGGAAAGACAACAGTGAAGGTAAAAGTTAGAAACAACAAACATGTAATATAAAGAAAAAACTGAGCTAAGAAAAATAAAAAAAATTAAACTAGAGTGCATAAGGACATTAGAAAAAAGAACAAACAAGACTCATGCCATCAATGGAAAGGATTTCATTAGTGGAAAGAAAACACCAAATACAAAGGGATACTTTGGGTCCCTTCTTCCTCCAAGGGAGGGCTCTTGAATCCCCAAGATTGAGTTGTTCTTACAACTTGAAAACTTGAAAGAAATGGTGAAAGAATCCCAAGCTAATTCACTCAAAAGGTGATGTGAATAGCTCCAATGAAATACTTCTTGTATTCTCTTGACAAGGAAAGAGGATCCTCCAAGAGAATATAGGCAGCATAACAATACAAATTAATTAATTGAAAATGTAGTGCACCCATGGCCTCTTTTTATAGCATAGCTTTGAGGCATTATCTAACCAGCCTTTAGTGTGAACAAGGGGCCATTTAGGGAACCCTTAGGTCTTTGACCAACCACCCAACCAGATTCAGACGAGATTTGGATGTCAAATCGACTTGGAAGCTAAACCAGAAGTGGGTGGGAAGCTGACCAACATCATAAATGTGTCGTTCTAAGGTGTGTGCGGCTTTTAGCATCCACAGTTTTGCCTTGGGAACATGCACGCATTTCTGGCATTTTCGACTGGCACATGTGCATGTGCTTCCTATATATCCATAGCACATGTTGATTTTATAACTGTTTGTATAGTTTTGGACCTTTGGAAATGCATTTTTGGTGATTTTTGGTCCATGGGTGAACTAATAGCTGTTTGAAAATGATGGATTCCTGTAACCATTTGCGGATGAAATTTCAGTGGTAACAATAAGCTTCAAAGGAAAAGAACATTCATTAGAATATTTGTAAGAACATTGGCCCTTCTAAAGACAAAACCTTAGATATAATTGCAACAAGATTAAAAGTTTTAATGCTTCATTCATGCTTCCAGTCATGAATGAATACATGAAAATGAAAAAGAAAATAGGAACAATCAGAACATCCTTTTACAACTGAAAACTCACCTTCAAATAGCCATATTTACATGACAAAGTGTAGGCAGCTACAAGAATTGTTATTTGTCTTTTTAAAAGGAAAAAATCGTGTAGGGATGCCAACACAAATGGGTACTCTTTTCAATCTGCTCCCTAATGCACCTTGTCCTTCTACCAAGACCACCTCAACAACCCCAGTAGCTTCTCATGCCACTGATGGTGTGATAGGTACTTTCCATGCTCAACATCAATCTACATAGGCCTCTCACACCAATCCCAAATCCCATGCTTCTATTGTTCAAACTACTCTGACGCCCACCCCTACCACTGGTAAAACTTTAGAAGTGAACATTGTTCAATCGACTCCTACCGATAAGAATAAATCTAAAAAAGGGAAGGGTAGGAATAAGCAGTATAAAAATAACAACCCACAATCTGACAATACCAAGTCACAACCTAATGATGATAAAGACAAATGCAAACCTCACTATCCTTGCCTTATCTGTGCTGATGATCACTACGCGAAGGACTGTCTGAGATGTGTCAAGGTCACAAAGCTCCTTCAAGGGACCCCAAAACCTCCTACACCTGTCGTCTTGTCTCAGCTCTTCCCTTCTCAACAAAAAGCTCAATTGGTCATCCATGATCAACCTTCTTCCTCCACTACCTCCTACATACTTATGTGTACCGTTGATTCAAAGAAGAATGACATCACACTTATCAATCATGCCAAATATTACTCTTCCTCCAAGGAGAAACTTGACGATATACCACCTTCATTGGTTCAACAATCTCCCTCGGCTCCACCTTCGAATGGTCCTCTTCATCTTGAATGATCGAACATCGATACAATCCTTCACCCTCCTCCGAAGGGCGTGGTTTGAAAGTCTTCTTTCAATCCTCATGCACGTGCTTCCCAGAACTACAATATTGTAGAGGATCTAGCGCAAGCACCGTCCACGATGTTAGCCCTCAAAGTCCTTCATAGTTTTCCTACACAACGGAAGGAATTGTTAAAATATATCAGTGGAATCGACCCTACGGATACAAATTTAATAATCTTTTACTTGGAAGATCACATTCCGAGGTTACCCCCTCAGCTCACATTTCAAAAACAAGTTGTTTTCACTGACAAGAACATTTGTCAAATAGTTATTGACAAGGGTGCCTCGATGTGTGTCATGTTTATTGCCTGCTGGAAAGCCATTGGCTCTCCTTCCTTAACTAAATCACACAACACGCTCAAAGCCTTTAATGGATCTGGATTTAAACCTTACGGTGTCCTCCCTTCTTTTCCTATCATGTTAGAAGGAAAAATGGTCAACGTTGAAGTTGAGGTCTTTGACGCACCTCTCGATTACAACCTTTTACTTGGCTATAGCTGGATCGATTCCATGCATGCATTCATGTCTAATCTTTTTCATATCGTGCATTTTCCACATCAGGAAAAAGTAGTTACAGTAGAACAACTGCCCTTCTTTAACTTTGATACATGTACCAACAATGTACCTTTCATTGCAAAGACACCCCCTGGGTACGTGAATGTCGGTGTGAGTCTACTAAAAGATTCAACTTTGATGGATACGTTTATGATCACACCACCTGACGTTCTGCCTCCTTTGGTTTCCTTTATTAATATTATTTCCACCTTCGTCTGTGAAACTCTCGCATCTTCTAACCCATGGATAGTAATTGAACTTGGTGATTATCTTCACTATGGTGACCAGATGCCTTTAACTCTGGTTGAATCTACTTACCAAGCCATTCAATCGGATGACCCTTCTACTCCCTTTCTTGGTGATTCGTCTCCTGACCCATTCTATGTTATTTATCCACAGACAACATGATTATGTCGGTTATGTCAATGAAAGATACCCCTTGGGATGATAGGCATCATCGTTCCATTCTCTTTCTCGAACAACACACCATAGAGAGCTACCAATGAATCTCGACGCCGTCTACCATTGTTGTTATTTATTTGGTTCCTAAATCCACACATGATGTGTTATACGAAGGGAACTTAAGTAACATTTCACCCACCATCCCCCTCGACATATCTATTAAACCTGGATTTGTCTAAAATGTCCACATTGGAGGTTCATGTTCCACCGATGAGGTTGTCACATATTAATCACTTTTTCAAGAATTTCGTGACATCTTCGTGTGGAGCTACGAAGAGATGCCAGGTATTGAGCATGAAATTGTTATACACAAAATTAAGACCTACCTGGATGCTAAAATCATCCGGCATAGAATTCACCCAGTCCAGCCCCGTAAAGCAGCTGCTATCAAGCTTGAAGTCGAAAAACTTCTTAAAGATGGATTTATTTATCCTATGTCTTTGACTGATTTGGTATCCAATCTATTTCTGGTCAACAAGAAACAAGGTACAATCCATGTCTATGTTGATTATAGGGATATCAACAAAGATTGTCCTAAGGACAACTTTCCTACCCCCTTCATTGACCAAATTATTGACGATTGTGTCATAAGTGAAATCTTCTCTTTGATGGATGGTTTCTCCTGATATAATCAAATCAATATCTTACCCATGGATCAACACAAAATTTCTTTCATTTGTCGTTGGGGCACCTTTGCCTACCGAAAACTGCCCTTCGGTTTGAAGAACGTTGGCGCAAAATTTCAACGTGCGATGTCTTACGGTTTCCATGACATTTAGCATATTGTACAACCATATTTAGATGACCTACCAGCACATTCCATGCATTGTAGTGATCATCTGACCCACCTCCAAGCCATTTTCCTTCATTGCCAGTTCTATTGTATACGCTTAAACCCAAATAAATGAGTCTTTTGTGTGGATTCTAGCTGACTCCTGGGATTTATTGTGTCACATTAGGGGATCAGGGTAGATCTTTTGAAGGTCGAGGCGATCCTCAATCTCCCTCCTCCTTCCTCACTTCATCAGCTACAAAGTTTGCAAGGGAATGAAAACTTTCTACGTCATTTTATCCCAAACTACATTGAGTTAACACTCAGATTTACTCGACTACTAAAGAAGGGATCTAAGTTTGTATGGGACACCACTGCCAACAAAGACTTCAATGCTTTGAAACTGATTTTAACCCATACCCAACTCCTTTTCTCGCCCGATTATAGTTGAGATTATTTCCTTTATCTTACTTCTTTGGACTCTACCATTGCCATTATTCTAGTCCAAGAAGACGATTTACACGATGAACATGTTATTTATTATTTGAGTCAGAGTCTCATGACTAACGAATTCAAGTACTTACATGTTGAAAAACTGGCCCTGGTAGCTATTCAAGATGTCCAACGTTTCTGTCACTATATTCTATTACGCAAGACCACTGTAATTTCCGATTGCAACCCTATGTAGCACATTCTTACATGTAAATTTCTAGGGAGAAAATACTCCAAATGGATAGAGATTCTCCAGGAGTTTGACTTAGAATTCGAATGTGCTAAGTCCAAGAAATACTTGGTGTTTGCCGAACTAATATGTGACCTTCCCTCCGCTGAGACATAAAATGTGGCAGAGGATTCCCTACCTGATGAATCCCTTTTTCTGATCAGTTCTAATGATGCTTGGTATGGAGATATTATCATTTATCTCCAGACTCAAACTTTCTATCGAAACCTCTCTAGTACAAATCGTCATCGCATCCTCTACCAAGCCCGTCCATACATCATTCTTGGTGACACTCTTTATCATCGTGGTGTTGACACTATATTCTGACGTTGTCTCACCTTTGATGAGGCCGAGAAATATTTGAATGACTGCCACTCTAGAGCATGTGGTGGTCATATGTCAGGGTATGCCATTTCCCAAAATATCTTGCGAGTAGGGTACTTCTAGCCTTATTTATTTAAAGATTGTATAATTGTCATCCAGAAATGCCATGCTTTCCAAACATATAATCATAAGATAAGATCTCATCCCGCTCCCTTACACATTGTAGTTTCTATTGGACCTTTCGCTAAATGGGGTATCGATTTCATGACCTGTAACCCTTACTCGGTCGGGGGGCATGGATACATTATCTTAGCCATGGATTATTTCACAAAATGGGTCGAGGCGATGCCTACATTCAACAATACGAGAAAAAATCCATCCTTATTCATATTCAATCACATCATCACATGATTTGGAATCCCATAGTATATCGTCATTGATAACAATAGCCTCTTTCGAAACTTCATGATGTTTGAGCTTATAGAAAAGTTGGGTCTTCAACATGAAAACTCAACCCCCTACTATCCGCAGGACAATGGACAAGTTGAAGAAATCAACAAGGTTCTTATCACCATGCTTCAACGGATTATAGGAATTCACAAAACGAGTTGGCACACGATGTTGTTTTTAGCATTATGGGCCCTTCGGACATTGGTGAAGTCTACCACGGGTTTTACACCATTCCAATTAGTGTATGGTATAGAAGTTGTCCTACCTATTGAGAGTGAGATTCCATCGTTAAAACTATCCGTTGAACTTCTCCCAAACACCTCTGCTAAAGAAGAACATATGTTGTATCTTATGCAATTAGATGAATCCCATCGTGATGCCACCCTAGTTATTGAAATCTAGAAGAAATGCATCACAAAACAATACGACAAGCATGTCAAGCCACGCATTTTCTCTGAGGGTGATCTAGTTCTCCTCTATGAACAAGATCGTGATTTGCTAGGAGCCAGAAAATTCAAGGCTATGTGGTGAGGCCTTTATATTGTCAAACGAGTGTTAGATAAGGGAGCCTATGAGTTAGTAGATTATGATGGAATTCCTTTGAGTGATCCCAGAAATGGGCTTTACTTGAAGAAGTACTATGCTTATACTATCTTTGCATGAGTGCTTGTATTTTATTGTATCATACTGTTGTGTGCCTTTTTGTTATTTGGTTTCTACCCTCGACCACTTACCTTTCATTGTGCTTGGTTTCCAGATGTTGAAGTCTTCGCTACCCCACTTTGTCTTCGGCGATGGTGCTAGTCGTAGCACTCAGAACCTAGCTTCTACTGCATGGGAAATCTATGCACCCACGAACCAACTTATCAGTATACACGGTGTTTTCCTCGATTGTGAAACCAATCACTAGCATATTTGACCCATTTTGTGATGGCTATTTCAACACTATTGTGACGTTATGTCGTTGATATGGAGACAGATTTAGAGTCTTCGAAACGTCGGTTTAGGTGACGTGGCATTTGCAAAAAACTTGACCAAACGTCGCATAAGTGATGATATAGGAAAACAATCTCAAACCAACTTTTCGTCTAAATTGTGACAACAACTTTTACAGTTAAACCGACACATCAATAGAGGTCGTCATCGCATATTCGATGATAACTTTTTGTTGTTTATGTAGCTAAACCGACGCAACAATAGAAGTTGTGGTCGCATATTTGACGCCACTTTTAGTTCTTTATATAGCTGAACCGTCGCATCAATAGAAGATGTCCTCGCCTATTCGACAAGAACTTTTTTTTGTTTATGTAGCTAAACTAACGCATCAATAGAAGTTGTCGTCGCCTATTTGACGACAACTTTCTGTTGTTTATATAGCGAATCCATTGCTTCAATAGAAACTATCATTTCATAGGCGATGACATTGTTTTGATGTTTATATAGCAAAACCGTCGCATCGATAAAATTTGTCATCGGATATGCGACAACCAAAATTTATTTAGAAAAAAAAAAGAAAATTTTTTTGGGCATTAATTTTGATATTATTATTAATATCAATATTAATATTAAATCCCAAAGGGTATTGCATGAGCCCCGTATTGATTTCACAAAGCCTTGGGACTTGTTTGATGGAGCTTATCAAGGCTCTCCAAAAATGTGTGGGGATGGAGTCATACTCTTTTTAGATCATTACCACTTCTTCTCCTTAAAATATGGAGCATGAATGGGAGCAAATAACATGGTTGAATTCTACACCCTCTAGATGTTGATGAAAGTGGTACTTGAAAAAAATATTAGGTGTTTGCAGGTTCTTGGAGATTTTAAGTTGTTGATGGATTGGGATAATGGAAAATTTAATATTACATATTTGGTCTTGGAGCCAATCATGGCACTATGCTTGGAGAAAACATCTATGTTCGAGGAGGCCTCATTTTTCCATATCTACATGGA
>ML811787.1:63127-73624 GCA_009831015.1 Picea engelmannii
AAATGATGTGTTGTAAGAAAATTCTAAAGTTGGAGGTAAGGACATATCTAAAAGGTCTTCCCTATAAAAATCATATTGCGAAATATTTTATTGTGTATTTCTCTAAACACTTAACATATGCATTGTATCAAACAAATGAGTTAAGATTTCAAACATGAAAAACCGTTGCAAATGTGGAATTATGGGAATGTGACGAAGAACATTTGGAGGCACCCTTTTTGTTACTTGATCAGTTCGATATCTACTGGTAAGACATAAGTCTAGTAAGTCTAGAAAAAAAACAAGTGGGTGTACTGTGAGTCGAATTTGAGTCCAGAAACCCTCCCATATCCTTAAGGCATGTGAATATTCTATCCATGTCAAATTTCAGTGCATACAAAAATAATTTGAAAAAAATTCAATGTTGGCCCCATTCGCAGGTCAATGTTTCCCATGTCTAGGTCACTGTTGAGGGATCGCCAATGGCACCCACATGAGGAATCGTAACGAAAGAAAGTGAAATAAGGCTCCAAGAAAGGTGTGTGTCCTCAATAATAAGCATAAACATAAGTGCAAGCAACATCCAATATAAGTGGGCATCTTCCTTAATGATCCAGGACCTAAAACCATGAAACCCCTAGGCCATCCAAAGATCAACTTGTAAACCTACCTTTGTGATGAAAATCACAAGAGTAGTGGAAAAATACTAGTGCAAGCCTCATGTAAAATGAGGGGTAACACTAGCAACACAAACTGGATAATTTTGAACATAATCATAATTTCATTCCTCTTGCCAATGCCGATTTCTAGTAGGTTTGATTCCTAGCTTGCAACCCAAATGGATGAACCATCAATAAATTGGCTTCATTCACAGAAGCTTCAATTCACCCATCAAAAATGTCATGCACTGACCTCGTATAGTGAGAAGTGAATGGGACCAACGTTGAAATTTCTTCAGTATGTGCGTGTATGCATTGAAATTTGACATGGTTAGACTAGACACATACTTTGACAGTATAGGAGGGTTTCAAGACTCAAGGATGTATGATTTCTAATTATGCCCCCCCCCCTCACATCACTCTCAATTTCTCCATACCCAATATGAAATAATAAAGAACATGTAAAATACTGTATATCTTCATCAAACTCAACATCGTCAATATCATCTTCATCATGAACATTGTCATTTCCCCAATACCCAATCTATCTAGATTTAACAACTATAATTAAAAATGACACTCAGATTACATGAAAAAAAAAAACATAAGAGATTTATAGTACAAATGACTCACCACATGTAGGAATATCATTAATCTTCTTCTTCATCCAACTCATCATATTCTGTATCATCATCTGGTATTTCAGAATCATCGTTGAATGGATTGGCCATATCAACATCATCATCAGTACTGTCATAATTTTCCATAATATCATCATCAGATATAGCGTCATCGAGAACATTATCATCTACATCATATGGTCGATCAATTTCCTCGACTTCGTCATCTGACGATACATGGTCTACCTCCTCATGTTCCATGGAAATTGTGCTCAATACAACAAATCATGCTCAATACAACAGAGGGTAATAGGCAGAAACCCTGGAAACCGTGATTAATACAACAAACCTTTGATTACCCTGATTACCCTTTAAAAGGAAATGGAAGCTGAATCAAACCTCAAACACTTGGGACATTCAAGACGAAGCAACCTCTTCACAAAAAAATTCCTCTTCATGCTACAATTTCTAGTATAAAAATTTATAAGTTTAGAATTTACACACAACACTAATTTTGAGGAACACTATTATATTTTGAATAACATTGTCTAATTGTAATTGAATAGCACTCAATTCCATTGTTTCAAGCATTTTGCAGCATTGATATAAAGAAATTTTAGGGTTTTCTTAATAATTTGAACAATCAACAAAGCAATGGCATAAAAAAGATTACCATTTTTCATGGCACTACTTTTCCCCTGAGTGTTGTATCTCCTCTGTCTTTATCTCCAATAGTCGATCAAGGCACATAATGGTTTTGTTTCAAGTGGGATCCTTTTCTCTTTTCATGCTCTGGGACATAGGGCCTCCTTGTCTCGACTGTTCTCACTATAGAGACCAAGGTTAGGGCATCATTTTCTCTT
The DNA here is from genome assembly GCA_009831015.1 of Picea engelmannii. Taxonomy (NCBI): domain Eukaryota; kingdom Viridiplantae; phylum Streptophyta; class Pinopsida; order Pinales; family Pinaceae; genus Picea; species Picea engelmannii. The sequence goes on from ML811787.1 coordinate 65,249, forward strand.
TGTGCCCTATGGGTCGGGCTCTTTTGGTCCTGCCATTGGACTGTCCTATGTTCGTGGCTATGTCTTGTTGTTGGACTGTCAGGGGTCGGGCTCTTGGTCAAGGTCAAGATCTTTTGGGCATGCGCAGGCCGTATGAAATAGGTATTGTCATTGGATTGTCAAGGATCAGGCTCTTTTGGGGATATGCATACACAAATGGGGGGGCTTCGTTTTTGTTAAAAGGGTTTATGGTTTTGTTTTTTATTTATTTTTTAATTTATAGATTTATAATATATAAATTATGTATTATATATACTATATATATATATATATATATATATATATTATAGTGGGTCTAATGGTTAAGAACATGTGCTTTCTCCTAAGAGGTCACAAGTTCAAATCTAGAGGGGGGTAGGACATGTATACCTCCAACATAGAAGTTACGAGTCAAATCACTGGGCGGAGGGGATCCCTTGTCCCACAAACAAGGGGGTCTCATACAACAATTTGTTTTTTATCTTATTATTAGAGATAAATTTGAATAGGGATTCTATTTATCTTGTTGATATTAACATCCTTTTGTATGAGATGGTCAATGACAATGGTTAGTGTGACCTAGAAGGCAGATTGAAAACATTATGGGTTAACACCCAAATTTTTGTTGTTACCACTTATTAGTAATAGGTTTGTGTGAAAAGTTACCAAATACTCTTATAATAATCAGTGCAGGTTAGCGATTGCTAAGTTTCTGCGTGGAGGATCCATTATTTTATCTCACATGTTAACCATATAATCATTAACCCTTGTAACCCCTAAAACATAAATATTATAACCTTACCACCTATAATCCCTAACCATAGAACCTAATATATAATTATCTCTCATAACCCCTAACACTTGATATTTATAAGCTTAATGGATACATCTCAACCTCTATAATCACTGAAAGTCAACCCCTATAATCATTGAATGGCTCTCCTTTTCCTTTTACTTCTCTATGGTGATGAAGACTTAGTGGATGAAGTCTTCTTCTTGTTCTTGGGCTGGGGTTCTAGTTCAAATTCACCCTAGAAAAGAAGATACTCCCAACTCTTATCCCTCTTCTGTAATTCTTGAAACACTATGAGTTTGATAAGACTATGATGGGAAATTCTACCCTGTACCTTGCTAGGTATGGCCTGGACCTGGTGTGTCATCTTTGTCAAGTTCTTGTGAAGGTAGAAGGGTAGATTCATAGGACATCTACCTGTGAAATGGTTCAGGAGCTTGAAATGGTAGAACATTACTCTAATATATCTGCCTTCACATGTTATGTATACCTCGATGGTTTTGAGAAAGTGTTGCCACTTTTCTTCCAAGTAGGATCTAGGGATGTCCTTTTTCAAAGTAATACATTTGTGCTCAGGTTTGAGATAAGACCTGAAATCAATGTATTTGGTAGTGATTGACTTGAACCATCTTTCACCAGTCCTAGGCATCTATGTTGCTGCTTCAACAATTGCTTCATCAACCTGTACCACAATTGTTCCAACTTTGGCTTTGGCTCCATCAAAGGTCAATGCAAATGCTTCAGCCACACCTTGATGAAATCCTTGGAGTTTTTCACAGAACCTGTAGCAGTCAACATCCCTGAACATCTGGAAAATCTCAGGGTGAACTTCCAGATAAGTTATGTCATTGAGATCCTTCTTGAGCAAAGTTCCTCCCTTATTCATCTGCAATAACAGTTATCAATACCTGCAATACAATAAAATTAGGCATGGGGAGATACAATGGCGTTGATAGGGGACGAATTGAAGTTCGGGTAGAGGAAAAATGCGTGATATGGGGGAACATATTTTAATGAAAAACCTTAATAAAGAATGAAACTCAAATCATAGTGATGATTGTATCATTCAACCAGGATGGAAAAATCACATGGTAGATCAGGTAAATACAAATGATGTGGGATTATGGTGGTCAGATCTACAAGATTAGGGTTAAACATGTCTCACTAAACAATCACTTGGCCAGATCGTATTATGATCCGATTTCAGTTAATTTCGGCAGTACTTGAGATGATGATGTTGTGTACTGATGGTGGTTTGAGAGTCCGATGGGACAGTCTGACCATTAACCGTCTCTTTGCTTTTGACAACTTAAAATTCCTCGCACATATTGTTTTAGCTACCGAAAGAGACAACTTTTGACAGCTTAGAACACTTTGAAAAAATCTCCCTTAGCTGTCGAAAGTGAAACTTTAGAGTTTTTATTATAAAATTACAGACTCATCACTTTTTAAAAAGGTAAGTCTAAAGCTCATCTTAAAGACATTTAACTCAAAAAATCTTTCATCTAGTGATCCATCTTATTACCTAATGACCATAACTTGGGAAAATTTATTTCAAGAGACAGCAAGGTCAACAAGCAAGGAACTTCATCATGATACCCACCAATCATATCTGAATCATCAGGTCTCCTATCATTATAGGATACTAACATAATGGATGTATCATTGTCACCATTCTTCATTGCCATCTATAGAATCTTTTTTGGAACTCTCTTGAAATTTCATGGCACATCCAATAAACCCATCACAAATATCATCTTGCACTGACCCCTCATAGTGAGCAGTGAATGAGGCCAACGTTAAAGCTTCTTCAAACTGTGCATGTATTTGTCAAAATTCGACATGGTTAGACCAGAAACATGCCCTGATAGTATGGGAGGGTTTCAAGAATCAAGGATGTTAGATGTCCTGACCACATAATATTTGAGATCGTCCATGTTTGCAACAACATTCATAATGGGCATCTCATTGTCAAATGTCATTGTTTCCATCTGTAGAATCTTTGTTGGAACTCTATTTAAATGTCATGGAACTTCCAATTCACCCACCACAAATGGCATGCACTGACCCCACATAGTGAGAAGTGAACTTATCGATGAACTTTTTTCGTTGATAGTATAGCAAATTCGTCGCAAGATTATTTATATTTGTATCTCTTGCGCCGACGATATCAAATGATTCTTGGATTCGTTTCATATTTGGTTTATCAACTTGAAATCTCAATTTGATACTTTGCAGTACACTAGCTGGATCTTCAGTTAAATACAAATATGAAACTTGGAATCATTAACATATCTACTAGAACATATGAAAAATAGGGTTTATGGTTTCCATGATGAATTGATGATGGAATAAAGTGGGTGTGTCACTCAAATTTGAGTCTAGAAACCCTCCCATATTGTTAAGGCATGTCAATAGTCTATCGATGACAAATTTCAGTGCTTCCAGAACCTGTTTGAAAAAATTTCAAAGTTGGCCCCATTCGCAGGTCCATGTTGCCTGTGTCTAGTCCTCATGCAAGTTTTGTTCCTCCTTCATCATTCCTCGTTTCTCTTTCCTTTACCATGGTTTAGTCCCCAGGATCCATTATTTTTGTAAAAAATTAAATACTAATGGCATAAAATTATCGACGAACTTTTTTCGTCGATAGTATAGCAAATTCATCGCAAGATTATTTACATTCGTCTCTCTTGCGTCGACGATATCAAATTATGCTTGGATTCATTTCATATTTGTTTTATCAACTTGAAATCTCAATTTGATATTTTCCAGTACATTAGCTAGACCTTCAGTCAAATACAAATATGAAACTTGGAATCATTAACATATCTACTAGAACATATGAAAAATAGGGTTTATGGTTTCCATCATGAATTCATGATGGAAGAAAGTGGGTGTGTCACTAAAATTTGAGTCCATAAACCCTCCCATATCATTAAGGCATGTCAATAGTCTATCCATGACAAATTTCAGTGCTTCTAGAAACTGTTTGAAAAAATTTCAACGTTGGCCCCATTCGCAGGTCTATGTTGCCGGTGTCTAGTCCTCGTGCAATTTTCGTTCCTCCTTCATCGTTCCTCGTTCCTCTTTCCTTGACCATGGTGTAGTCCCCAAGATCCATTATTTTTTTTAAAAATTACATACTAATGGCATAAAAGTATCGACGAACATTTTTCCTTGATAGTATAGCAAATTCATCGTAACATTTTTTACATTCGTCTCTCTTGCGCCGACGATATCAAATGATGTTTGGATTCATTTCATATTTGGTTTATCAACTTGAAATCTCAATTTGATACTTTGCAGTACACTAGATGGACCTTCAGTCAAATACAAATATGAAACTTGGAATCTTTAACATATCTACTAGAACATATGAAAAATAGGGTTTATGGTTTCCATGATGAATTGATGATGAAAGAAAGTCAGTGTGCCACTCAAATTTGAGTCCAGAAACCCTCCCATATCGTTAAGGCATGTCAATATTCTATCCATGACAAATTTTAGTGCTTCCAGAAACTGTTTGTAAAAATTTCGACGTTGGCCCCATTCGCAGGTCCATGTTGCTGGTGTCTAGTCCTCGTGCAATTTTCATTCCTCCTTCATCGTTCCTCGTTCCTATTTAGTTGACCATGGTATAGTCCCCAAGATCCATTGTTTTTGTAAAAAATTACATACTAATGGCATAAAATTATCAATGAATGTTTTTCATCGATAGTATAGCAAATTCGTCGCAAGATTATTTACATTCGTCTCTCTTGCACCAACGATATCAAATGATGCTTGGATTCATTTCATATTTGGTTTATCAACTTGAAATTTAAATTTGATACTTTGCAGTACACTAGCTGGACCTTCAGTCAAATACAAATATGAAACTTGGAATCATTAACATATCTACTATAACATATGAAAAATAGGGTTTATGGTTTCCATGGTGAATTGATGACGGAAGAAAGTGGGTGTGTCACTCAAATTTGAGTATAGAAACCTTCCCATATCATTAAGGCATGCCAATATTCTATCCATGACAAATTTCAGTGGTTCCAGAAACTGTTTGAAAAAATTTCAACATTGGCCCCATTCGCAGGTCCATGTTGCCGGTGTCTAGTCCTCGTGCAATTTTCATTCCTCCTTCATCAATCCTCGTTCCTCTTTCCTTGAACATGGTGTAGTCCCAAAGATTCATTATTTTTGTAAAAAATTACATACTAATGGCATAAAATTATCGACGAACTTTTTTCGTTGATAGTATAGAAAATTCGTCGCAAGATTATTTACATTCGTCTCTCTTTCACCGACGATATCAAATGATGCTTGGATTCATTTCATATTTGGCTTATCAACTTGAAATATCAATTTGATACTTTGCAGTACAATAGCTGGACCTTCAGTCAAATACAAATATGAAACTTGGAATCATTAGCATATCTACTAGAACATATGAAAAATAGGGTTTATAGTTTCCATGATGTGTTGACGATGGAAGAAAATGGGTGTGTCACTCAAATTTGAGTCTAGAAACCCTCCCATATCGTTAAGGCATGTCAATAGTCTATCCAGGAAAAATTTTAGTGCTTCCAAAAACTGTTTGAAAAAATTTCAACGTTGGCCCCATTCGCAGGTCCACGTTGTCGGTGTCCAGTCCTTGTGCAATTTTCATTCCTCCTTCATCGTTCCTCTTTCCTCTTTCCTTGACCATGGTATAGTCTCCAAGATCCATTATTTTTGTAAAAATTTACATACTAATGGCATAAAATTATCGACGAACTTTTTTCATCGATAGTATAGCAAATACATCATAAAATTATTTACATTCGTTTCTCTTGTGACAATATCAAATGATGCTTGGATTCATTTCATATTTTCCTTATCAACTTGAAATCTCAATTTGATACTTTTCAGTACACTTGTTGGACCTTCAGTCAAATACAAATATGAAACTTGGAATCATTAACATATCTACTACAACATATGAAAAATAGGGTTTGCAGTTTCCATCATGAATTGATGATGGAATAAAGTGGGTGTGTCACTCAAATTTGAGTCTAGAAACCCTCCCATATCGTTAAGGCATTTCAATAGTCTATGCATGACAAATTTCAGTGCTTCTAGAAACTGTTTGAAAAAATTTCAACGTTGGCCCCATTCGCAGGTCCATGTTGTCGATGTCTAGTCCTCGTGCAATTTTCATTCCTCCTTCATCATTCCTATTTCCTTGACCATGGTGTAGTCCCCAAGATCCATCATTTTAGTAAAAAATTACATACTAATGGCATAAAATTATCGACGAACATTTTTTGTTGAAAGTATAGCAAATTCGTCGCAAGATTATTAATGATGTTTGGATTCATTTCATATTTGGTTTATCAACTTGAAATCTCAATTTGATACTTTGTAGTACGCTTGCTGGACCTTCAATCAAATACAAATATGAAACTTGGAATCATTAACATATCTACTAAAACATATGAAAAATAGGGTTTATGGTTTCCATGATGAATTGATGATGGAAGAAAGTGGGTTTGTCACTCAAATTTGAGTCCAGAGACCCTCCCATATTGTTAAGTCATGTCAATAGTCTATCCATGACAAATTTCAGTACGTCCAGAAACTGTTTGAAAAAATTTCAACGTTGGCCCCATTCGCAGGTCCATGTTGCCAGTGTCTAGTGCTCATGCAATTTTCATTCCTCCTTCATCGTTCATCATTCCTCTTTCCTTGACCATGGTGTAGTCCCCAAGGTCCATTATTTTTTTAAAACATTACATACTAATGACATAAAATTATCGACGAACTTTTTTCGTCGATGGTATAACAAATTCATCGCAAGATTATTAATTTACATTCATCTCTCTTGTGACGATATCAAATGATGCTTGGATTAATTTCATATTTGGTTTGTCAACTTGAAATCTCAATTTGATACTTTACAGTACACTTGCTGGACCTTAAGTCAAATACAAATATGAAACTTGGAATCATTAACATATCTACTAGAACATATGAAAAATAGGGTTTATGGTTTCCATGATGAATTGATGATAGAAGAAAGTGGGTGTGTCACTCAAATTTGAGTCTCGAAACCCTCCCATATCGTTAAGGCATGTCAATAGTCTATCCATCCCAAATTTCAGTGCTTCCAGAAACTGTTTGAAAAAATTTCAATGTTGGCCCCATTTCGAGGTCCATGTTGTCGATGTGTAGTCCTCATGAAATTTTCATTCCTCCTTCATCGTTCCTCGTTCCTCTTTCCTTTACCATGGTGTAGTCCCCAAGATCCATTATTTTTGTAAAAAATTACATACTAATGGTATAAAATTATCGACGAACTTTTTTCGTCGATAGTATAGCAAATTCGTCGCATGATTATTTACATTCGTCTCTCTTGCGACAATATCAAATGATGCTTGGATTCATTTCATATTTGTTTTTATCAACTTGAAATATCAATTATATAATTTGCAATACACTTGCTGGACCTTCATTCAAATACAAATATGAAACTTGGAATCATTAACATATCTACTAGAACATATGAAAAATAGGATTTATGGTTTCCATGATGAATTGATGATGGAAGAAAGTGGGTGTTTCAATCAAATTTGAGTCCAGAAACCCTCCCATATTGTTAAGTCATGCCAATAGTCTATCGATGAGAAATTTCAGTGCTTCCAGAAACTGTTTGAAAACATTTCAACGTTGGCCCGATTCGTAGGTCCATGTTGCCAATGTCTAGTCCTCGTGCAATTTTCATTCCTCCTTAATCCTTCCTCGTTCCTCTTTCCTTTACCATGGTGTAGTCCCCAAGATCCATTATTTTTGTAAAAAATTACATACTAATGGCATAAAATTATCGATGAACGTTTTTCGTCGATAGTATAGCAAATTCATCACAAGATTATTTACATTCGTCTCTCTTGCGACGATATCAAATGATGCTTGGATTCATTTCATATTTGGTTTATCAACTTGAAATCTCAATTTGATACTTTGGAGTACACTTGTTGGACCTTAAGTCAAATACAAATATGAAATTTGGAATCATTAACATATCTACTATAACATATGAAAAATAAGGTTTATGGTTTCCATGATGAATTGATGATGGAAGAAAGTGGGCGTGTCACTCAAATTTGAGTCCATAAACCCTCCCTTATCATTAAGGCATGCCAAAATTCTATCCATGACAAATTTCAGTCCATACATAAGTCTTTTTTTCTTTTTTCAACGACTATGTAACGAATCACAATTCTAAGAAGATTCAAATAGGTAACAATATTGATGAAATCTTATACGATCATGATGGTATAAAAATGAAAGAGCTTCTCTTGGTTTCAAGAATAATTTATCCTCTACTGAACAAGGCCAACAACATGAAGGTGGAAGCTCAGATAGCCCCTCCCCTCCCCCTCACATCAATCTCAATTGATCCCCAAAACCCAATCTATAAAATATAAAATAATCGAAAGCAACGTCCTATTAAGATTCATGCATAGAAACTACGAAAACAAAAATTAATGAAGGTACATGAAATTATGTGTTTCTAAATGATATTTTTAGTC
>ML811787.1:76095-89619 GCA_009831015.1 Picea engelmannii
ATTAGTTACTTGGATAGGGAATGATCCCAAGATATCTGGAAAGTCAATATTTTGCCAACCATTCGAACTCCAACTCACCCTTCTAGAAGATTCCTTCTAGAAGGATCGAGAACTTATTCATTTTCTTCCGTTAGAAACATGTCTGCACTCTAACCATTGACACAATGCGGAAAGTTCGCAATCAAGTTGAATGCAGCATGCGGAAATGAAGGATTTTCGCAGGAGAGTATATATGCAGCCTGCGGACTATTTCCAAAAATGTGATTTTGAGAAAATGACAAGTGTAACCTTCTTCAGGAAAATGTTCTTAATGAAGATTTTGATCTTCCATTATCATGACATAATCATAATATCATCTTGATAACCAAAAATGTGGATAACAACCTCTAACAACATTCTACGACATTTTTCCACACAAAAATACCCTTTCGGAACCGTCGTTGTTATAGCAAGATTGTCGCAACATATTCAAATCGTCAAATATTTATAGGCCAATTTTAGGTCACCATCGTCACAATTGCGATGATAGTGACCTAAAAATAAATATATTTTTTTACAGCTATTTATTTTAGGTCATTTTCAACGGTAAAGTTTGACTAAATTATTATGGTCAACTATCGTCGTTGATGCGACGACCAATCTAAGGTCGTCGCTTATGCAACGAACATTGACCATTACAGTTCAGTCAAACTGTAGGCGTCAAGATGGCGACGAACACGGGGTAGATTTAGAAAAAAAAAAAAATCTCTTGCATGTTGTGATGAAAGAGTACTTTCGTCGCAAGTGGTCGTCGCAAATTTTTCAATATGTAGTAGTGAATAATATAGAAGAGTATAGCGCAGTCAATGAATTATTGAGCAATGCTATCTCACTTGGGATTCGTTGCCTAGTTATATGACTTGATTTGCAGCTTGTAGTTCTACAGTTAAGTAATGTCTATGCTATCCGAAGTCCTACTTTATTACATGTATATTTACGAATTCGCCTCTTGGAATGTTATTTTGATTATATCATATATCAACACATTCCTAGATGTCTAAATACATTAACCGATGCATTAACTAATTATGTGTTAGACAGAAATCTGAGACATTTATAAATCCAGTCACACATCACATGTATTATACAAAGAAAAATAAGCTGGTAGAAGCCTCATGTATATATATATATATAACGATAATTTTTTTTTTTACAAAAAGATTGTTTTCCGTCCGAAGACCAAAATATCAAAATATGAAGCTCATAGCTTCTACAAAATGGCATCATGGATTCTGCTCTCAGTAACACACTACTTCTTGTTCTACCCTACGGAGAAATCATCTCAGTGGACCAGCTGCACCTACAGTATGGTGGTAGAAACACCTCGGGACCTCGTCGATCGACATATCTGGGATCCCTGCAGTCAAACCCTCCAGATTCTGCTTGATTGCTTCATAATCTTCAATATCCCATCCTGATACTACCACTGCTTCCCCTTGCCTCTGGATAGGGGATGTACTCGAGGGATGGAATGGCCCTACATCTGCATGGCCAAATTTTTTTGATTAGTCCTTGGATTGAAAACATAAAAAACAAAATGTGTTTAATATTTTGAAAAATTTACAAAAACACCATAAAAGAAAAATGTTTTCTCTTACCTAAATCCCCCCACTGAGAACCCTTAGGTAAAAACAAGTCAGGATCATGGTGAAAATCCAGCTCAGCATATGCAGAGTCATCGATCATCAAGAACTGGGGCTCCAACAAATCAAAAAATGTATCATTATATTTAATAATGGGCCCCGCTATATGTTAGGACATGAGATCACACCACCATTTCATCCGTGGATCTTGTGGTGCTGGTATATTCCACTCTACCTGTAAGTGTAGGTGAGGGAATCTTTCTAGGAATAAAGATACCAAAATGGATTTGTACCCAAATTTCTTTAGTTCTCCATTCTTTCTCTTGGTCAACTGACTCTTCATACTGCGAAGGAGTCCATCACACCAGTTGAACACACGAGGTTTCGTGCATTCGATGACATACTCGAAGTAGCTCTACAGAGCCATGTGCAGAGAAGAGCTCCTTACCATCTGTGAAATGGTGAAAAGAATGGTTCTGAGCATCAGATCACGAACCCCTCTGATAACCACTTTACCCTTGCGTCGCTCGGCCTTAGGTACACAATAGGGTCTGATGTATTCACTCATCGATAAACCACCACCTCGACCTCCTGTTAAGGTCACTTGCACCCCACAGTGGGATAGCCCCATAAAGAAGTAAATATCTTTGATGTCCAAGGAAAGCACATGAAAAACCACATGAAATACTTGTTGGTCCACGTCCCACATATGGACCAAATATTCAAACAGTCTCAGTTGGGCTCTCATGCCCTAGATCTTGAAAAAATTTAACAAACCACAATGTCATAGGGAATTTATGGTGCCCAGATCATTTAAATGCATTGCATCATCGTCTTCATGCTCTCTTTCTCTCCACTCCAACATCTTTGCAATCAAAATACCTGCATGGAGATGAAAGAAAGAAGTTAGCACCTTTAGTCATCATTTTTTGGAGTTCATTTTGGTCCAACACATCTTTTTCTTTTTGGGTTTTCGGTTGCCACAACTAGGCTTCAATTACAGAGTGGGGTTTCCGCAGGTGAACCGTTGGGCACCTACATAAATCATTGATTTCCACAGGTCCCAATATAGGGCACCTGTGGCGGCCCCAACGCACGCCTATGGCCCAAAAATTCACCCAAAAATCATCTTTTAAACGATTAAAATGATTTTAAACCATTTAAAAGGAAGAAGACGAGGTACTCACTATTTTCATGCAAACCGTTCACCGAATGATCGCATGTTCTCCCCACAATCAACCACCGAAATATGAGGTGAAAAAGGGTCTCTTAGACAAGTTTTTGACCAAATACAAATGAAATAGTGAAAACGAGTTATTACCCCTATTTATCTCATTTTTTACTTTTTCTAAAAATATTTTATATCATTTAAATATATTTTCTCAAAACCCTACCAGCCTAATGGTCTTGTGAGTGTTTTGTTTCTCGTAGGTGGGAAAAATAGGGTTATGAACCATGAAGTATGGACACTTTTTGTGATTTGTTTTTTTTTTCGTCGCGTGCACAATTACTTTTTATGGGTTTTTAGAAAAACCTCGAGCTTATTCTTTGTTCGTTCTCGTGCTCGAAAATCGATGAGAACGTAATCGAGTGTACTTATGTCGTATTTGCGTACTTGTCATGGTAACATGAAAATAAAGAAACTTACAGAGTAACCTTTAATCTCTTTTCACACTCCTTGAAAACAAAAAGATTGTCGAGCGACCTTGTTCCGTTCACACTCATAAAAGTATTTGAATAAAACGTTCAATGGGAGATAGTTTATCACTTTTTCAGTCCTATCAGACTATTTTACGAAAAAGGAACTGAGAGAGTTCTAAGTGTTTTTTTCAGACTCTATAAACATGAAAAACCTTTGATTTTTCTATCTTTGGACTCGATAAACAATCATCGAAAGGCCCATATGACACCGAACCACTCCTTCTTAGGGTTCGTTAAAAATACTCGAGGGACTCATCCGATGGATGAGCTTACATCAACAAGCATATGTTATCCTCCTCAAGCTTGCATAAAAATAAAGAGGTACTCGCCAGAAATGGTGGGGGGAAATTTGGGAAAGAGGTATGTCTTTGTATTTGTGTTAGTGGTAGTAAGCGTCGCTCTTGAACATGGCACCCCCTTCATCATTTGAATCTGGGTTGGGAAATCCATTTGTCTCTCGTCTAACTTTCTACAAGTTCATATCTTGGGTCATATTTGAGTCAATGCTGCCAAGACTAGTGTCGTTCCATTCATATGTTCAAGATAAGTTCAACCAATCCCTCTATTGAGTCGACCATCTGCAATTGTCAATTCCTACCATGTCAACCTTCCTTGTGTCAGTTTCCAATCATGTTCGTACTTTTCTCTACCCTAAATCTGTTACTTATTTCGTGTTATTTGATGGGGGATACATCAAGGCCCTCCTGTGATGAGTCTTTTCCTGTCGACTTCAGCTCATTATCTAGGAACAATATTTAGAAATTATTTAGTGCCCTAGAGCCTGTATGCCTCAATGGCAGGTTTCTTCTCTTTTGATAGTGGATTTATATCATTGATTCCTGATCGAGAGATTCCATCGAGTGTTCAAATTCATCTCATCTATTCACACTCGTTGGATTGTACTATTGTACCTTGGGATTCATTGACATCAATGGTGATTTCCCTCACACTTGTTAATGGTTTTCATTAATGACCAATAATCAAGTGGTTTCTAACCATGTTTGACTTCAGTGCCTTTAATAACATGGCTAGATTCATACTAACGGATGGTGGGATTGAATACCCTGGACCTCGTCATTTTTTATCCAGGTTGTGATGGAGTATTTGTGATTTGAATTGACACATAGATTCACTTTGTATGTCTTGTGGCTATGTCTGTGTCTGAGTTTTCCGATACATAGATCCATAGTGTATTCCTTGTGGCTATGTATAATCTTGATGACATGGATCCATAGTGTATAATTGGTGGCCATGACTTTTATTTTTTATTCCAATCATTTATAGTCTGAACATGGGAATGCCTACTTCAGACATGGTTTAATATTGTGTGGATGCTTGATTGTTTGCAGGTCTCCAATTGGTGCGCTCCTTGCTCCCGACACACACACGCATTTTTAAAAAGTATTTTGGCTGTCATGAGTTCCAACCTCATACTTTGGGGGGAATTCTATTATATATTATTTTTTTCACCCTAGTGATGATTCCACAAACATGTGTTCAGGCTCTCAACATGACTTTTTGCCTGAGAAAAGCAACTTCTTTCCTCCTTTACAACGTTTCCTTTTGGAAAAGGTCTGCAGGGTGCACATATTACACATTGTGGAAATATATCATTTGTGTAGGTTGCTCTATAGCTAGCCCGTGGGATTTCCACAGGCTGCTATATAGGCAGGGTGCGACAACGTTCCAAAGCTAAAAGAGGAAAGAGGTTTCACAAAGTTTCTAGAAGGGGAATCTTCTAGAATGTGAGGTGGCATCTATATGGTTGTTATCCTACTGTTTTCTTTGATTTGGTGGGATCATCCTCATCCCTTTAACCACTTCACCTTCTCCTATATAATCATGGGCTTCTCATGGAAAATGTTAGTCAATATTAAGAAGAGAATTGATGAAATAATAGGTTGAAGACTATGTGAAGAATCTTGTTTCTAGTGATTCTTGAGGCTACCATTTTCCCATCAAGTTTTTGTCGATTATCTTCATGCAAATTTCAGAGCAAGTGTATGTGTGTGCTGGAAAAAAGGACCACTAAAAGGGAACTTGCAACATCAAGGCAATTCGGTTGTATCTTCTACTTTTCATTAATATAATATGGTGGCACGTCTCTTTCCCATAAAATGATTAGTATTTTACTACATGATTCCTTGATCACATGTTTAGGTTGTCATTGAATTCTACTATTGTTACTTTCATGTTGGTTGGTTTGTGTTGTCACAAATTTGATTCCACAAGAGAACTGGATTGAAGCAGGGACAACAAAGATATAAGGAAGTGATTCATAAGGTATGTTATCTATTCCTCTTTTGGTAGTAAACTCAATGATCACAACTTAGGGAAAGAATCTTGTTATGTCTCATTTTGTTCTAGATCCAGGTGGATCTAGGGGGATTAGTTCATGTTCGCATCTACCGATTTACCCAATAACAACTACAAATCAGAGTTGGATGATGAAATTGATGAGGGATTTTGGTTGAGGTACATGTTGTGTACATGGTTGAGACAAGTAGTTGATGATTTGGCACATACATGAGGTGTATAGTTAATGATGTTGGTACATATTGATGAGTCATAGTTGATGAGTAGTTGAAACATGATTGGTACAGACTTGGTACATGGTTGGATGCCCTTGTTTATGGTACAGGTTGATTATAGGTTGTTTGGTACAGGTTGGTGCATGGTTGATGCACTTGTTTATGGTATAGGTTAATTATAGGTCGAGGTATAGGTTTATGCATGGTTCAGATTTATTGGTACAAGTTCATTACGGTATATATGACCGTGATCGTGTGATAGTGGTTCCATCATTCTACTTCTACTTCAGGGTGGCAGGACGGGGAAATGACAAGTGGTTGTAGCCACCTTCCAGTTGTAGTAAGAGAACATAGGGGGTTGTAGCCTCCTTCTAGTTGTAGCCAGAGACTTGGGGAGTTGGAGCTTCCCTCAGGTTGTAGCCTGAGAAACTAGGGGGTTGGAGACTCCTTCTAGTTGCAGCTGGAAAACAAAGGGATTTTTTGCTTCCAATGAATGTAATTCTTCAATACATATAAGAAAAATCATTACGTGGTTTTCTCCCGATTTGGGTTTCCACGTAAAATACTGGTGTACTGTGTATGTGTGTGATTGTTTATTTCTTACTGCTCATTATTGGATAGTAATTATACATTGATATAACATTTGAAGAAAAATGATTATAGTTACGCTATTACTGATTCACCCCCCCTCTCAGTAATCCAACATTGAGTTCAAATGATTTCAATGATTTGATTGTATAACTTAGTGAAACACAAGTTGAAGGACTTGATGGCATCACCATCCTTATAGGTAACGTTATTATATTCCCGTAACTTCTCAGCTTGAATTTTATATTTCTCATAAGTAGATCTGAACCAATAGATTAACTCCTCCCAAGTAGAGAGAATCTTAGGAGGAAGGTCAATGAAATCGTTCACAACCTTTCCTTCCAAGGAATTGATGAATAAACGCATGCGAGTATCATTTTCATTGGCTCCTATGTTGTGACAAGTGTTAGAAAATGCCACCAGGGGTTCATTTGTAGTGAGAGTGTTATTTCCCAAGAACTTAGGAAGATGCTCCTTGAATTTAGGAACCAGACAAGTATCAGGTGCTAAGTTAAGAGGAGAGGACACATGCCATGGTGTGGTTGTGGCATCTTCTTCAAAATGAAAAAGCCCATACTTTTTAATGACTTTGGTGGGATTTTTGGTAGATTGGATAGTGATATGGTGGCTATATAAGCTACCAATCATTGACGAATATGAATCCTGAGAAGAGGAATCACTTCCTGTGCCACCCGAGCCACCACTAGATGCCATCTTGTGGATGATAGATGAGGAAAAGAAAGACGAACTGGATGAATAAGACAAATTTCTCCTTAGAGAACTTTGTTGAGAATATAACACAACGTTCCTTCTTCCTATTTCAACAATAGGATTAATTTGAGGTGATAATCCTCTTCTTCTTCTAGAAACACGAAAGTCTAAGGACATGAAAGAAAGGCCAAACTTGAGAAACAAGAAGGTTAATGTTGATTTATAGGTTGTCTACGTCTAGCTTCCAATCATTCTTGAGAAATAATATCTTGTTCAATTGATTCCCATGAATGATTAATCTTAGCACGGGTATTGGCAGTGTCTAAAATGGTGTTAAACGGATTCAAAGAAATGTTGGTCTAATCTTGAAGACCGAGCTCAATATTGGGCTTTCTTGTAGCAAGTACATTCATTAAGAAATAAAATAGTCAAAGAATCAATATCATAAAAATAGATGTATCAATGAAAATCGAGTATAAAAATTAACCAGAGAGATATTGAATATCTCCCCAGTATGGTCGCCAAATAAATGTTGAGGAAAAGATATGAAATGATCTTACTCAAGAATTTTCAGATTCTTCTTGGCTAAAAAAAAATAGACGGGAATGTCACCCTATGTTTACAGCCATCAAAATAGAATCCTAACTCACAAGTATTGATTACAAGTGCTTAGGGTAGTCTTTTTTACAAATAAAAGCTTGCTAGAAAATTCATTTTAATATGAATTTTTGAATATAATAGTTGCTGAAATAAATGTAGAGATAGAAATAAAGACACCAAGACAATAATCAATATAGATGAGATATAAAGAAATCCTTTATTTCATTCCAATTCACCAAAGAGTCATTCTCTTTACAAAATTTCGTGTAGAAATTTCGGATGAAAGTCAAACTTAGACATCCTCGATGGAACATACAAAAGGACCTCTGACAGAAAATAAAAAAATTGAACTCTAAAATCTGGATCAGCTTGCCACAGATTGTTTCCCACTCGACTTTGCACAATATCTTTTGTCAGTCATGAAAAATAATTCACAAACAGACAAATCTACACAGACTATCAAAGATAAATCAACACCTCTGAAAATCAAGTGTCTGAATGATGTAATTCAGCCCTGAATCTTGCTATCTACAATAAGACCCTGCTATCATAAAAAATAATTAGGCTTGTGATAAATTAAGGAATGAATGAAAATTGAATTATCTCAACATAAACTCAAAGAGAAAACCTTAGTATGCTTCTCCTTCTATCCTCCACTTATTCCTCCCTTTCCTTTTCCCTTTAAGCAAATTAGAATTGGTTGAAGTAGTTGAACTACCTCATTAGTTCAGTTAATCAAAAACTCAACCAACTTTTTAGTTAAAGGGGAAAAGTAATAAATCATAATAAGGTTTTTTAAATAAATAATAACTAGTAGGTAGGACCCCTTGTGACTCCCTTTAGTTATTAACAATCATAACGTAACTAGTTAATTAAGAAAAACACCCCTCCTTGTGACTCCCATCATCACATTCAAATTTGATCATTTATCTCATTGATATTCGAAATTATTTTCAAAAAATATATTACTCATATATCTAAAGAAAACATGATGTCCAAAACTTCTGAAGTCAACTGTCATCAACAATAAATAAAACAAAACTCAAAAACCATATTTTCCACTCTGACATGCAATCTTTCCTTGATTGTTGTTGTCACCCTTTGATTTGTCTGAAATTGCCTCTGGCTACACTAAGCCTTTAGGCCTAATCTCGTTGATCACATTAGAACAATCATCCCTCAAATGCATCCAGGAAGACACAGATTTATCAGAGCCATTGGAGGGTGAGGAAGGGGAAACAATGGCTTTTCCTTTGTCAAGGGCATGGTGGGCCTCAATTTTCAACATTTTGCTAGCATGAGAGGACTGAACTAGTGAGTGAACAGGTGAAGCTTAGACAACCTGGTTAATAGGCGAGGGAGCAGGTAAGGACAAATTGGGCCAGCCACGATGTTGGGAGACTGTCGGGTGGACAATCTCTTGCTATCCATTGTTTTTGGGAACCTCAGGTTGCAGTGATACATGAGGAGGCACGAGAATACCAAGGGCTTGTGGAGCTTGGAGGGGAGGCCTTTCAAGCCTAGGTTTAACCACTCCTTGCCCAATCCAATTGAAAAATCTAGCCTAAAATAGCTGGCCTAACTCTTTTGATTCAACATCAAAGTGTATGGAAAATCTTGGCCTTATTGGGCCTCTGTTCCAATTACCTCTCCCCCTGTTACCTCTGCCATGGCTACCTCGGCTGAAAAAGCTCATTCCTTCATGCATGATTGATTAGAAAATAGTTTCTTTATAGACATACATGACAACTCCTTAAAAATATGAAATAGACTTTGGCTCAACAACATATCAGACTCATACAATCCAATCCATGTAGATCTTTTAACTATTGTCAATGAGCAGGGGGTGAACAAAAGGTCCTGGGATATGAAAAAGGTTTGTATTGAGAGAAACATGATAAAATGAGGGGGAAAAGAAACATGGTTACTTCTCAAAGACAACAAACAATCGACTGTAAATCAAACCAAAGAAGATATCACTGTGATCCAACCAAGATATGTGATTTCAAACTGATTCAATACAAAATTCTTCTTGACTGTAATTAAATTTTAAAACGGGGAGTGAAAAATGAATGTGGGAAGGCGATGAGGTTGTAATTAGCGGAAAGAGAAATAATGGTAGGGAAAGAGAGTGGATAATGTTCATAAAATTAATTAAGTAATCTGTAAAACCATTCTGTAAAAGGAAATAACATGAACCAAATAATCATTGTGAACAAATGAAAACTATTGTGCATAATTCAATTAATTATGTGCATTGACTTGTTCACTTGTTTGTAATCATATTTCCAACACAGTGTCACCAAACAAGACAACATGCATTCCATAAAAACCTGTAAAAGAGTTCTATTTCTTCTTATTTGCCCATTTACTGTTTTAAAACAATTTCCAAATGAATACACATTCACTTACTTCAACTCTGTTCAACATCAACAATCAACCACTTTCCATGAAATATTTCCTTAATCAAACACAAACACAAAATCATGCCTAATTTCATCCCTCGATTCCAATTAGCAATTAAATTGCAATGATACCATACTGCCTCAGAACCCGTGCCTTTGATCAAACATACATAATGGACACAACTATCAATATAATAGTCATTTCTTCTCATTTAAACACACAATAACAATAGTCACCATTCCAACACATACAATGTTGTAGGATACACAAACCACTTCAACAAAAACGCAAGATCATCTCTAACTGTACAGGTCTAACTACTTGAATCTAAACATCCACAATGTTGGGCTATCAATCCAATACAATGAGGAAACAACAGCAGGCCCAATCTTGTCTCGTAAATTGATCAAATTTACAACAAAACCATGTTGTTTAAAAACCCGTGACACTCTCTGATGGTGCAATCAAATAATATCCATAACATATACAGTGGATGGCCCTGCCATGATTACCATGATTGCAATAATGCCATTCAAAAATTTGAAACACACAGTCACAACAATCATTAAATCAACTTGTCAGGTTGTAGGAATGCCACACATACCCATGCATCACGCACGAAGAAATGTTGTGACTTAATCAATTAAAACTAATGTTGGGTTATCAATTCAATAAAGACAATATAAAATACAATGACTCTTTATTCGATTTAACCAATCATCTAATTAACCATGTTGATCTTATCCATTCGATTATAATAACAAATGATACAACTAGATAGAAAAACCAACACCACTATCAACATAATCAAAGGGAGCGAGCCAATAATCAAACACTATCGAAAATACACTACCAATCCATAACCACCAATAATATACTTGATAGGACATACTATTCCCTCTTGTCAAAATCCGTGCTTGAGAAATCGAGGGTTTTTTCTGTGGACCAATCACAGGGAGACTGGAGTCAACTCCCATCATCGGGTGAGAACCTCTGAGACTAATGGTGCACACGCTGGGTAAAGATTCATTTTGGTCCTATAGAAATACTTAGAACAC
Source organism: Picea engelmannii (assembly GCA_009831015.1). Taxonomy (NCBI): domain Eukaryota; kingdom Viridiplantae; phylum Streptophyta; class Pinopsida; order Pinales; family Pinaceae; genus Picea; species Picea engelmannii. The sequence continues at coordinate 87,313 of ML811787.1, forward strand.
GCTGGGTATAACCCTCGTGGCTCTCCCAATCAACCAAATAACAATGTTGTGATAAAACAGAGCGAAGAAAAATCAATATAACCCACTACGCAACCATCATCAAGAAGAACCAACCCATACCCAAGTGAAACAATGTGCAGTGACGCAAGGCGTTCCAAAACTAGTAAACAACAAAAGACTTGGTATGGTCATACGAACATGTGGAGACAGTCCGCCACTCTAGGCAAAATGAAACCCTCCAACTAAAACCAACAAGGATGGCAGAGAGCCTTTATGGCTGCTAACACTTAGAACGACCAATAACACTATGACTTCAACCATTATTGCAATAAAAAAAGCATCAATGATTCATTCGAGAAAAATATCACAAATTTACACAGTTGCAATAATTAAGGAAAGCACAAACCCATACATCCCAAGCGAATATCAATTTCATAACCAGAGAAGATTCATGGATGGAAAAAAGACATGCCTATAACGAAAAACACCTTAAAAACATGATCTTGGCCGAATGGTTCTTGCTCTGCTTGAAAATCGGAGCCTAATCACAACAAAACACAGTTGAACAATAGCCAAACTAGGGTGGCATCCAGTGGAAGGAGTAGGAGTGACATGCAATAAATGCACATTGCCTCCACCCTCCAGTCATTAAATTCCTCAGTACACACCAACCCACTAATCCATTAACCATTCAATTAAACCATGGATTGGAACTAGCAGTTATCACTTGTCAAACACGCCACCCATATCATATTTATCCATTACAAACTTATGCCATAACACATATCAAACCTGTTTCATAAAACTCAATCAAATCACATAGATATTAACTTGTTAGCTAGGATAAAAAATGATCATTTTAATTTCAATGCATATAGGGTAGCATATTAGTATAGTATAGTTCCTTCCTTTTTCATTTGTTATATTTATGTTATCTCTTTTCAACTAATCTTATATATTATTACTAACATGTCTCTTTGTGCATGTGTCACTATAATGAATCTGAGAATAGATAGCAATGATAACAATGGATAACATAGGCCATTGTGACATAAAATGGGAGCCTAGAGCAACAGAAAACCCATAACATGCCTTATCCACCATTCAATTGTTGCAATTAGAACCAACACATAATAGACCTTATCCATTTCCAATTACGCGAAGATTCTATCAACCATGTAAGTAGTGTCGAACGACAACATAAACATGAAATAAGAACAAGATATAATCTCCCAATCTACAAGGGGATCCCACCTACTAGTATTGTATATCTCATTAACTTATAATTATTAGTCTTAAGAAATACTTTGTGGGCAAAATCCTTGTCGCGATTTTAATTGTCAACACTATGGTGTCACCCTTTGTCATTTTTTTTCCACGGAGTTCATTCTTTAGACTCATCACTTGTCAAATATTTCTAACTAATAAAAGGTTTGTTAGATCATCGTACATATTATTGGATGAGACAAGATGAGAAATGTAGAGTATCAAGTGATCCTTTACAGAGTCTGGTATGATAATCATAGCATTAATGTCATTATCCTTGAACTTCTCCAGTGATGCAATGTTCTGTGGTTCCTTCTCCTTTTGTTGTTTCAAACTGTGGTTCCATGAACTTACTTTTCATGATATATAGGACTTTATTCTTGGCAAGGATGAATTCAATCATTACTTTCCATGCTTTGAAGTTTAAAGCCCCTTCTAACTTGTTTTCTGACTTCATAGAGTGATTCATGGATGCTTTGACTTTCAATTTGACTTGGTCAACCTTTGAATTTGACCAAAAATGAAAACTTGATGCATTGGCTTGCTGAGAGTACCATGAGGTGTGCTTGGCTAGGGTGCACTAGGATATATAGGAATTAGGTCAAGCGCTTTACTTAAGGTGCCTCAACATGAGGGTTAGGGTTTTGTTGCTACAACAAAACTCAAACTGCAACTGAGCAAATTCTCCTAATCTAACTTCCAGTGGTTATACTGTCCAAAGATAGTATGGTCCCATAACCTATTAAAATAATAGGTGTTCTCATTTCACCATAGACAATATCAATATATTGGCACCTAACCATAGGCACAAAGGCCACCCCTGAGCACCTTAACCTTGTAAGACATAATAATTCTGGAATAACTATCTAGAACCAATATCCAACCAAGGTAGCATACCTTGTTACAGGTATGAAATAACTGAGAGGGGGGGGGGTGAATCAGTTATTGTAAATTATTAACCATTTCCCTCATTTTTAACTTCGAATCATTAATCTTAGTGGCAGTAAGTCTTTACTGTGAAAACCAGTGTTATAAACATAA
>ML811787.1:153434-178971 GCA_009831015.1 Picea engelmannii
CATGGGACCCTGGTTCTTCAATCTTCTTCAACATTATGGTCCACAATTATCCATGGGACCCTGGTATATGGTTGTACATCAAGCGTTGAGGACAACACTTTCATAAGGGGGATGGAATGTAAGGTAGCTAGAGAGGTAGTGGGCGGGGGCCAGAGGGCCCATACTGATAATAGTGGAGGTCATTCAATGTAAGGTGGACTAGGTCCACTATATTATTAAATAAGACCCACTATGGTAGTTAGATATAATAAATGGATAATTAGATATAATTAATGTAAGAGGGCTTCTTAGAAGGTTTTACTTCTAGAAGATTCCTCCTCTAGAATGTTCTTAGGAGATGATAGCACTATATAAAGGGGTTCAAGCAATGTAATGAGACATGAAGAGAAATATTGTATTTGGAGCAGTAGCTCAATAGGAGGATGCCCCCTCGAAGAGATAAGTGAACAGGAGATGATCTCTTTCATAATAGGATCCATTGTATGGTGTTGCCCTACCTCAAGGGTTTGCTAGTAATAAAAGAGATTTTGCATATTGTTCTTCTATATCTGTTGTGGTTCTTTTGTATTCAGTCATTGGTTCTTAACAAAGTGCATATCTTTTTTTGGTTATACTTTATTATTGGAGAGGTCACCGAGGACATCTCCCTTGGGTCCTACCTCCCTAAAGAGAAAGAACCATCCCATTGTGGTGACATTGGGTGGGATTGGTCCCTGTTACGACAGTTTGACCTTCAAACCTCAAGCCTTTTATCCTTGCTACAAACTGTGCGATAACATGTTATAAGAGGAATGGCGAGAGAAACACAAAAAAGAGTGAACAAATTGTTCCCTAATGTGAAGAAAATTTTCAATTTCCAAATATTATTCAAAACATGAAACATATATGTGAATATAATTTACAAAGACAAGTAATTGGCAACAAACTCTTCAATGTAATCATAGTTAACTCTATGTGAGCATGAATGCATTGCATAAATACTCATTCTATTCAAATACTACAAAAATAAAGTGCAGAGATACAAGATCTAACCATCAAAATGTTTGAATCCCTGAGTATAAGATGCTACATGAATGAATATCTTTCCATTACAATTTCGAGATCTTCCAATCTAGCCATTCAAACCATGCTTTCCTCTAAGAGGAAGCCCCCTTCTTCTTTCACAATTCTTACTTAAATATAAATTATAATCCTTAATTGAGAGTAACTAATTCAAACTAAGATATAAAAAAATGGATCTGATCCTAATATATAGAATAATATCATGATATAATCTTCAAATTGAATGGATGAAGGTGTCATTATGTTGAATGGAAATTTTTTAGAAAATCGAATTCTGAAAAATCTAGAAAAAATCACTCTTAAAGCGCCATCAATAGCTCCCAAATAGTTCACTTTTGCGAGAAATGGGCTTCATAACACCTAATTTGGTTTGTTCATGAAAAAAAAATGTTTTCATTTTTTGCATTTTGATTCCATTTGCTTGGAAATGGTTCTACACGATCAACACAAAAATCGTCACCTACAAAAATTTGTGCATTTTTTACTAAATATTTACCAAATGGTGCTCTTAATCTCCTTGATATCTCTGGATATTTGATGATTTTAACAAGTGTAAATGATGATTAGGATATTCAATGAAGCCATTCCACCCATTTACTATCATGGAATTCCAGAAAACAATGAAAGAAATAACCAGGTGTAACGGGATTACTACAAATTTGGAATTAAGTTGTCAGTTAGTTCAGGTATGGTTGTGGGGCCACACCCTATATATTGGGCACAGATCCCTATCTTGAAACAAGGATCCTAATGCACATGGAAACCAAGGTTCACACATCCAGAGGCAAATTTTTCAATGCATGGTATGGATTTATAGGTCATATGGATGTCTCGATTTGCATGCTAAGAAGAGGCTAAGTATGGTTGTCTCTTAAATCATGCCATGAGGTATATTGACAGAGCATAGGTAAATTTATACTCATTTTTCATGATTTTTCACAAGGATCATGAATTTGAGGTGTATTTTGTGATTTGAAGTCATTTTTAACAATCTTAGCTCAATTTTCAAAATTTGGTCCAGTTCAAAATTTGGTCGAATTTATAGTCAAATTTCTTAAACTTTGGCAAGGATTTCAAGGATGAACTTATTTTCTTGTTTTGAGTAATGGAATTAAAGAGATTCCATTAAAATGGCTCTTTGCAATCATATTGTAATGTAATTTGGTCTTTTGATATGATGGAGAACAATCATGCTATCTAAAGGGACTTTGAAGATGAAGTGATGTATGTCATCTACATATGTATTTTGAATTCTTTTATTTTCTATTGTATCATATCACTATTCTGCAACCTAGTCATAACTTCATGATTTTTTGGATAAATAATACATCATAAGAATTCTGCAAATCACCTCAATATGATTAGTGAATTAATTCTGAATAAAGTTAGATGTTGCATGTAAATATGTAATGAATAAGTCGTGTCCAAGGATTTTTAAATCAAGTGGTATTAGAGCTAGTCTTTATGTGTGTTTCAAGTTGTTGTTGTAATGATATCCAAGAGTTCATTTGGTGAATATTTTGAAGGCTCTTTTCAATAAGGAAAGAAGAGTAAATTTCTCATGAAATTGAGGCTACAAAAAAAGATTAATGGAAAAATCCAGAAGGAGAATTATGAGCTAAGAATGTGGTTGCAAACTATTGAGGAAGAGAAGCAGAGGTTGGAAGATCGACTGCTATTTCATGAGGAATTCCATAAGGGTATTTTTCGTGAGTTTGAAAGAAAGTTGCAAGTATAAAATAAAGTATTGGCACCATCAATATCAATCCATGAATATTGGCAGGATGAGAATGTAAATCTCCAATGCAAAAGGGACTACCTTTTTCAAAGAACATGATCGAGAAAGATGATTGCTCATATTATTATTTTTCCCATCAATATGGAGAATGCTTGAGGGTAGTTGAAGCAAGGATAAATCCAGATGAATAAGTCCTACATAAATAGTTGGCCTTACCTTCCAGTCCATTGAAAGGTAACATGTGTAAGGAATCTCCACAGAAAGATGTGCATTCTATAAGAGGAGGAATGAAGGAATTTCCCACTGGTAAATGGTACATGTATTGTTGGCACAGGGGTAGACCCAAGGTTCAATGCTCAAGAGCATACCAACAAAGAACTAACTACTGGCCCTTTCGGCAACACCTGTGAAGAAGATCAAGTCTCACCCGAGGTAGAGGCAGGGGTGGTTGTAAGACTCAAGTGTCTGAAACCTTAGACGGGACATAGATCTATGATCCTATCCTTACAGGGCACTTAGAATAGATCATTCATCAGCATTTAACCCTTATTATACTTCACAGATGGCACAGGGCTTCGCGGTGAATACTCATATGTACATTGTTCCAACACTTAACTATAGAAAATCATATCATATCTAGTATTTCAACACTAAGAATTTTCATACATGTCAGATCCCACTATTGACATACATACAGGAAGTAAAAAGCATTAATAGATCTATCTAAATATATCAAAGAACTCAGTAAAAGAAGAAATAAACTCATCAAGCCAAAGCAAAAATCATCACACACAGATTTGCGTGGTTCACCCCCACCCTAGGGCTACATCCACCAAATCTTCTTTATTAGTGTCTTCAATCGGTTACAGCACAAAGCCACTCAAAACCCTTACTTCGCATAGGATAGAAGATTTACGCAGCTCGCTAGATCCTCCTTCCTTGTACTTTGGCACAAAGCCTTCTACAACCTCTTACGACAACTAGCACATAGCTCTAAAGCCTCTTACAATCATGCACAATGCATTTACAATCCACATCCAATCACACAAATCTAACTACTAGAACTAAGCCATTGGCCCTTCTTACATTGGCTAAGTATCTATTTATACATTAAAAAAGTGGGCCTAAGCGTGGGTAAACCCACGGGCTGACATCCCTTTCCCATTACATTAACCCAAAACCCTAAAAGAGGCCCAAAAGTGGACTAAGATCCCGCAATATTTGCTTCACCTAGCGCTCCATCTTTGACAAGTTGTCGAAGTCCAAAACGGTCAATTATGACCAAGTGTTCCTCGAAACTTGGTCATGGGCCAACAAGCCCCCAACACTCACCTGTCACTCATCCTAAGTCACTCAGGTCTGACCAATTCTGCTTCGACTTCCTCAAGCTTGGCTCGAGCTACTTTGACCTACTGCATCACTACTGCCTCTTTCTCTATGAACTCTTGGATGATTTCCTCGTTCACCATCCCTTCTAGGTGTTGTTCTGTTGTAGTCACAAGTTGTTCAAGTTATACTCCCTGGCTTTCAACTTTAGTGAACAGTTGGCATGCCTCTTCTTGCACTGGTTGCAGTGGTTGAGAGACTTCCATTAATTTACTCTAAATCATGTGAATCTGTTGTTGGGCTATGCATTTCTCTGGAAACCTCTTCATTCTCTCTATGGGTGATAGGGCCTTCAACTGTACCTGTATCTTTTCAGTGTCGTACTTCGCCTCTTAGAGCTGTGACTTCGATTGATGCAATTTTGGGTTCTTGGTTAGGTTCTGGTAGATATGCGCACTTTTTCTACTTAACTATTTTCATTCCTCAGAGAGTTATTTAATCCTTTCTATGGTGATCTGGGCAGTTATTTCTCAATGGTCGTGCACTTTTTGTGGGGTCTGTGGTATGGTTTGAAGCTCTAATTTCAGGACTCTTTGTTGAAGTTGTTGAATAACTTCAGCAAGCATCATCACTTGGAGTTCGATGGGGTCCTCTTCTTTCTATTATAATCCGGTCACATAGTGAAATGCTCTGTTAACTACTTCTTCAATCCCAATCTACTTCGTGAGTAGCTTCTCTTTCTCTTTTTGAATATTTTCTCTATCTTCTTCAAATTTCACTTGGAGAGTGTCCTTATCTTGTTGTGCATCTTGGAATTTCTCAAGGACCTCCTCCTATGATTTCTCTAAGGCCTGGGTGGCCTGCGTTGTTTCTTCTTGTGCCTTTCGAAGGCATACTTCGACTGTGTTAGCAATCTTGCAGAATTGAACTAGCTCATTTCCTTTTTCTGTTGTTCCTTCTGGTAGGGGCGCAGAGGAGACTATGCGTCTAGACTGGAGAGCTTGTTGTACTCCTTGGAGTTCCATCTCAATTATGTTGTACATTGTCTCTTTCTTAGCTTCCTGTTTTTATGTTATCTCTTCTATGGCTTCATTCATAGCTGCGATGAGAAAACTGAAGTCATATGGAGTGAGTGTGGTCTTCATCTTAGTCACGACTGATTTTGATTTCTTTATGGAGGAAGGTTCTGGAGGTGAACCCTTCCTTTTCTTTATTATTTCTACTTCGTCGCATGGCCTCTGTTCGACTTCCTATAAGCATTCACCATTACCTCCTTACTCTAGTGTAATGGATGCGGTTCTTATAGATCTGTTGTCTACATTGTGGATATCCTCATCCTTCTTTGTCTGCTTTGTTTTTTTTGTCTTACTGGGTCTAGGTGTATTCTACGCTGCTTTTGGGATGTCAATGTCAGACACTTCTAGAGGGTCTCTTGGAATAAGAAGGTCCATCGACCATTCCTTGGTGATTTCCTCGAGTTCTTCTTCTATCAGCTTGTAATAAGACTAAATATGTTCCTTGTTCTCATTAGCGCGTGCTGTTAGATATATAAAATGACGGTCTGAAGTGAACTTTATCAAAGGTCGAAACCTGTGTAAAGTATTTGGGGTCATGCAAGGCTCGGACTGGATGGCGAGCTTCAACTGGGTGTAGTAGGTTTGAAATACAGCATGGGTTTCCACTGCTTGTTCATGTCATTCGAGTACCATAGGGTACTGAACCTCGCTGCTAGTGGTTCAAAGGGGTCAATGTCAGGGAAGGTTTCACCTTCCAGGAGCTCCCATGCAATGAAATCTATAAGTATCAAGAGCCATCTAAATGAAATTCATGCCCCTCATCCTGGGCTTCTCTACAATCAATCTCTAGTTGATTTGCTAGGTACTTCGCCCAGTTCATATATAGTTCCTCTGCGCACTTTCTTGCGAGGTTGACTACAAAGTTGAATACTTGCATGGATCAATTCTTGCATACCAACTTCCCTACGATCAATTGATAGGTGAGGTGCACTGTGCCACTTTCAATATAACCTACCTTGTAGCCTCGCGTTCCTTTCTCAACATCTCCATAGGCTTCTTTGATCTTCTGGGCAAGAGCACGATCCACGGTCTTCCCAGTATAGTAATCATGGGGATCAATTCCCTGCATGCTAAGCCCAATGATCTGGTTGATCAGTGGTGGATCAACTATTATAAGATGGTTCAACCATAAGTATCCTCCATGGTAACTTTCCAGCAGTAGCTTCACAGAAGCATTCACCTCCTAGTGTCTGTCGAAGTGTGGTATCTTCATAACGTTGATCATAGTAGACTACGCGAGGTTAATCTTCCATTGCTGAGGGATGATCTTCAAATTATTTCCCTTAGTTTTGGTTAGGTACTTGTATGGGGAAAGTTTGTTGTAAACTTTATGATACCCCAGGTTGAAGTCACTAAAATTCAAGGTTGCGATCTTGTTGTGATCTGTGCATACTATGCATACTCCCTTCGGTAGGTACGCCATGACTAGAGTGTACTCAAAGTCTTTAGGCACACTATCTCTATTGATCGCACTGCTCAAAGGTGGTATGTAAGAAGGTAGGATGGATGGGACCAACTTCACATTGGCCATATCGTCCTTATGTTTGGTTCTTCTTTCTGCATGGCTTGGGATGTTCTTTCTCGAGCAGTGGATGGGGAGTCTTGCACTCCTCTCATCGACGATGCCTGTAAACCTATAGACAATCCCCGCTTCGACATGACTCTTTTGGATCTAAGGCTAGCGAGTACCTCTCTTACAGATTCTCCAGTTGCACTAAATTCGTCGAACATATATGCTCATGATCAATAGCTCGAGTTCTCAAAGTAACGTAGATATTGTAGTAAGGTAGAGAGTAAGGGTGGAGTAATCACGGTTCACAATTTAGGTAGTCTGCGGATTCAATTTCATGATTAGAAAAAGTGTCTTTCGTGCATGGAACGATGGATTAAGTAAGTAACTCTGTAACAAATTGTTTTCAATGGGTATGGCGCTTCCTTAACTCTGGTTTTATATGTTATGGTGTGATCCAATGGTCTGGTCATGACCCATCAATGCTTTTCGATCTGTTCAGGGTGGCAGTCGAACCGGTATATCAACCTCCAATGGCTATATTTCTTGACCATGGTGAAGTGACCCATGTCACTGTTCTATTATCCCGATGAAGCTCGAATTGTGAAAAGTTTCTTTCAGAGGGGTTCCCTCTGGAACCCTCTATAGCCTGTCAATCTGAGCTCTCTTTTTACTTCGCTTTCTATCCTTCTTCCCCGTGAGCTTCATCTCGGTAGTTCGTTTCTCGATATGGTTCTTATTTTCCTTAGGCGTAGTCACTTCACGCTCCCGAGGTTCTTTCCCAAGACTCAGGAGAACTACTTTGTTTGTATCTGGTACAGATACGCCAATCTTCTATTAGTCCCCTAATTCTTTGACATCCAAGCTCCTAGTGTCAAATAGCTTTGATTTATTCTCCTGTTCCTCAATCAACTATGCGATCCTTCTGGTAATGAAATATTTTAGCTTGTGTATCTATTGTTGTAATACCCTTTCTTCTTCCTTTTTTCTGGATTGATCTCTCTCAATCCAAGGTTTTCCAAGTAACATAGTGAACGGGGTGTCGTCCTCAATAAATTTGATAATCTCAAAATCTTGTTCTGTCAAAGTTCCATTGACTATCATAGGTATCTGAGAAATTTTTCCACATAACATCACCAGTTTTCCTCTGAATATTTCTATTCCTCCCAGTGAAGGAATCATGGCAGGCTTCCGTATAACTTCCCAGGTTCTTTCTGGCATAATTTTCACTTGTGTTTCTTTATCAAGAATACAGTCAATGTCGAAGTCCCCTATTCTTGCTTTGATTTGTTCCTTTTCTTTGAAGATTTCTTGTAGGCAAACATCTTTATGTTCTTTTAGGGTTTCTTTCATCTGTATTAATACTTTCTCTGATTCTTTCTAGGCTTCTTCTATTTCTAGGGCTGTCCTAGGGTGTTCTTCATGTAGATTCATTCTTTCAAGCTTATAAATCATTCTAGGGCAATCCAATACTTCATGGTCCAAAGCTTTGCAAGAGAGACAACTGAGTTTTCCACCTAGGAAATCCTTAGCTAGATGGCCTAGTTTTCTGTAACCATAACATAGGGTCAATCCTCTCTTTCTCTTAAATGATCCCCAACTTCTTCTGTACTGCGCACCAGAATCATGGTAGTTAGCCTGCAAAAAATTCCTTCTAGGATCCTGCATCTATTTGTTAGTCCAAACATTCTTTCTATGCATAGGTATAACATATCTATCATTATGTTTATCATATCTACTCATATCAATCTTTCTTTCTTCTATTAATGTCCTAGATTTTAAGCTAGGACCGAATCTATCAAACATACCTAGATCCATGCTCTAGAAACAAAAATTTCACTTATCTTACTTCTATAGAGTACAAAGCTTCTATATCTAAGAAATGTTAACTATTCTTACCTTTATTAGAGCACAAGGCTTACATATATTACCTCTTTTCTATAGATCTGACCTCTTTCTTTCAGAAAATACCACTTTTACTTTTCTTAGAGCACAGAGCATTCAGATCTCGCTTATTTTCTTCAGATATGATATTCCTTTCCTTAGATATGACCTTATTCCTGGCACAAAGATTTCACAGGTCGAGTAAAAAGATGTGCACTAGGGAAATAGATCTACGCACAAAGCTTCCTTTTGCACAAAGTTTCTTCTTCATCGGTTCCCAGCAATCACAGTTTCAAGTCTTGGCAACGGAACCATTTTTTAGCATAGGGGAAGACATGGGGTTCAACTCTCTAGAGCGTACCAACAAATCCCTAACTATCGGCCCTTTCAGCAACACGTGCGAAGAAGATAAAGTCTCACCCAAGGTAGAGGCATGGGTGGTTGCAAGACTCAGGTGTCTGCAACCTTAGTTAGGAAACAGATCTGTGATCCTATCCTTACGGGGAACTTAGCATAGATCATTCATCAGTATTTAACCCTTATTATACTTTGTAGACGACACAGAGCTTCGTGGTGAATACTCAGATGTACATTGTTCCAACACTTAACTATAGAAAATCATATGATATCTAGTAGTTCAACACTAAGCATTCTCATACATGTCAGATCCCACTATTGACATACATCTAGGAAGTACAAAGAATTAATAGATCTATCTAAATATATCAAGGCACTCAGCAGAAGAAGAAATAAACTCATCAAGATGAAGCACAAAGCATCACACACAGATTTACGTGGTTCACCCCCACCCTGGGGCTATGTCCACCAACTCTTCTTCTTTATTAGTGTCTTCAATCGATTACAACACAAAGCCACTCAAAACCCTTACTTCACACAAGACAGAAGATCTGCGCAATTCACTAGATCCTCCTTCCTTGTACTTCATCACAAATCCTTCTACAACCTATTATGACAACTAGCACTTAGCTATGCATCCTCTTACAATCATGCACAGAGCATTTACAATCCACATCCGATCACACAGATCTAACTACTAGCACTAATCCATAGGACATTCTTACATTGCCTAAGTATCTATTTATACATTACAAAAGTGGGCCTAAGTGTGGGTAAACCCATGGGCCAACATCCCTTTCCCATTCCATTAACCCAAAACCCTAAAAGATGCCCAAAAGTGGATCGAGATCCCTCAATCTTTGTTTCGCCTGGCCCTCCATCTTCGACAGGGTGTCGAATTCCAAAACGATCAATTTTGACCAAGGGTTCCTCAAAACTTGGTCAAGGGCCAACATGTATCCATGTGCTTCCTATGGAACTAGAAACTATGATCTGGAGAAGAGTCAAAGGAGACAGTTTGTGAAAGAGAAACCCTCCAATAAGAAGGAATATCGTTTCTCAAGTTAGAGAAAAAAGAGGAATGGTAAGAAGTGATTGTGGGTCCAATATGGGAACAAGACACCCTGATCTTATTGTGGTAAGAGTGGGAATCAAATATAGAAGTGATGGACACCTTATCCGCCCTTATCTCCAAAGTAGAACTGGAAAGATGTAAATACACTTTCAATGAGACAAGCAACAACTCCAAATAAAGTGAATGGTCTTACTCAAAGGTTTGGGATATAATACTTCCTAGTGGCTGGTCTTGGAAAAGAGATATATGAAGACATCAAAGAATGGTTCATGGACAATGGTTCATCTCATCACATGACTGGGATGAGATCAATATTTTTAACTTTCTCAAAGTTCGACATAGATTGTTGTGTGGGATCTGGAACCAACATTAGACATGCAATTAGAGGGTATCGATATGTAATATTCTAGCTCAAGTCGGGGGGATTTCTAGAAATAGAACATATGTTGTATGTTCCAGACTTAAAGATAAACCTACTCTTAGATGATACAATCGAGGATGAAGGCTATGCAATCACATTACAGATTGGATGAGTACTTGTGTATTCAAGAGAAGGTACTCCAGATACAACAATAGTTCTTGGTATTCACAAGGAGAGGTTATATAGGTTACTGGGAAGACCTATAGTTTGGTCTAATGGTTACTTGGATTCAACATCATATTATGCATCAAATTCAATTTCATATTCAACATCATTTTTAGAAGCATTGTCAGAGGTCGAAATCTGCAAGACTCCTTCCAATACAATGGGAAGGATGAGCCCATAAATAAACCATATAAATATTTCATTGTAAATATGTATATTTGTAACTGTAATATGTATATATGTATATCTAATAAATTCTATTAGAATGATTTTAAGCCACTCATTGTAAATTATAAGAGTGAGAGGGACTTTGTAAAATTTCTATATGTCCACCTTATATTAGTGAGAAGGATTTTGTGAGAGAGTTTCTATATTGCCACCTTATATGATGTTGAGAGTGAGAGGAATATTGTTAGGGAGATTTTTATATAGTCACCTTTACATATTATTTTAGAGTGAAAGGAATCTCGTTAGGGATATTTCTAGATATCCACCTCTACATATTGTTTTAGAGTGAGAAGAGTCGTGTTAGGGATATTTCTAGAGAGCCACCTATACCTATTGTTTTATAGTGAGAGGAATATTGTTGTAAATATTTCAATCCTTTAGAAAATAGTATAGAAAATTGTATTGTCTTGTCTTCATCTAAAGGGTACATATGGATCGAATTGTCTAAGACAACATTCTTGATTTTGAAAAAATGAAAGTAAAGGAATGTAAGGATGCAGACAGTTGGAGGATGTAGATCAGAGAGAAAAGAGAATAAAAGTAATGCAAAACTTTCTAAAGCTGGTAAAGGATAAATAATTCTCTTCATAAATAAGAAGCATGAAGGTGCATTCTATAATCATATTTTAAAATACTATTTCATGTTTGTATGGGTGTATACCTCAAAAATAAGTAATCAAGACAAGTATATATGATAACAGTACAAGCGGGGTTGTTATTCAAGGCATGAGAGACAATGGATATAATATTCATTCAGGGATTCCTATAGATACATGAGCAGTACAAGAACAAAGAGTCCAAATGGGAAATGCATAGATCAACATTTGACTTGGTTTCATATTGACTGAGATGGAATATCTTTAGTAGTAGGACATGGGAGTGGATGTTGAAACACAAGATACATGTATTGCAGAGATTCACTGAACAAGAATTTTGTTATCAGAGAATCTATGAGCTAGAACCAGAGATATATTCCATATAGATAGACATAAGTACATTGATATAGTACATAAGATTGAAGATCCAAGATGAATACTGAATTCCAAAATATTCGTCAAGATGGAAGAGTGAATTATCATCACTAAGTTGTTGAATATATGTACTTTTAGAGGTCCAAAAAGGTCCAAAAGTTCTTCAGTGGGAAGGTGTGATAGAGGAGGATCTAAGGAATTATCATAGAGGCCCAGGAGGGTCCAGAACGCTCACAAAGGTCCTAGTGGATCCATAAAAGATTAAAATTTTACCGTTCCAAATTCTCTTGAAAAAAAAATCATTGTGTAGATCTCGTCGTCATATTTTCGACAATACAAATGGCAAGTCAAATGGAGTTCGTATGTAGAAGTTATGAGAAATAAAAGATTGAGTCAAAATAGTCAAATTCAAAGGGGTAAAAGGTTGACACATATCACTAGTACAAGGGTGACACGTGGCATGTCCATATAGATGACATCGCCACACCCAAAGGTGCCATGTGGGATGACCATATAGTTACTAGGAATATGCGTTGGCAGCTGACTGGGAAAGTATGTACATATAAATAGACAAGTCATATGATGACACATGGAAAGGATAAGCCAATGAGAGTTCATCACATGGAGGAATCCCATTGGCCTATAATGGCTAGCGTTTGTTAAAAAATTGGGAGTCAGCAAGGGTCAAATCTGAAACCTCCCAAGGCCTTAAAAAACCCTCTACCAACACGCCATATATTTAGTTCTTAACATAACATGGAAAAAAATGTATTTAAAGTGAAGTGTTATATTGAATGGCGTTTAAAAGGGTCCTAGGTCCTATCCATCGATCATTGTTTTGTAGTCATATATTATATTAATTAATAAACACCATAGTTCTATTTGGGGGCTAACCAAATTATTCCACCGTAACCATGTCACATGCGGTTATAACCTCACATAAAACAAACTACAGAATATGCCAAGGATTGTGGGGAATAGAACCCCCAACCTCCCGCATTATTTGCCAAAAATATAACCATTGTTCCAACCAACTCGTATGTAATGGGATTCCTCCAAACTTGGAATTAATTTTCTAGTTAGTTTGGGTATGATTGGGTGTTCATGCCCTATATATTGGGCACATATCCTAATCTTGTCAAATGTATCCCAATGTGCATGGACCCCAAGGTGAAAACATCCAGAGGCATAATTTTCAATGCAAGGTACGGATTTTGAGCCCTAAGGTGAAAACATCCAGAGGAATAATTTTTAATGCAAGGTACAGATTTTGAGGTCATATGGATGTCTCTATTTTCATGCTAAGGATAGGCTAAGTATGGTTGTCTCGTAAAGCATGACATGAGGTATATTGACAATACATGGGAAAATTTATACTCATTTTTCACAAGGATCATGAATTTGAGGTATATTTTATGATTTGAAGTCATTTGTAACAATATTATCTCAAATTTCCATTAATTATCATTTAGTGCATTGTTTTGTGTGCCGAAGAGGGTGAAATTGAGCCAGTTCAAAATTTGGTAGACTTTATAGTCAAAATTTCAGAATTTTGCAAGGATTTCAATGATGAACTTATTTTCTTGTTTTGAGTAATGGAATTAAATGGATTCCATTAAAATATCTCTTTACAATAATATTATATTCTAATTTGGTCTTTTGAGATGATGGAGAACAATCATGTTATCTAAAGGGACTTTAAAAATGAAGTGATGTATGTCATCTACATATGTATTTTGAGTTATTTTGTTTTTTGTTATATCATCTCACTATTTTGCAATTTAATCATCATTTCATGAGTTTTTGGATAAAGAGAACATCATCATAATTCTTCAAATCACCTCAATACGATTAGTAAATTAATTTTGAATCAAGTTAGATGTTGCATGTAAATATGTAAAGAATAAGTGGTGTCTAAGGATTTTTGGATCAAGTGGTATCAAAGCTAGTTTTAACGTGTGTTGCAAGATATTGATATGATGATATCCAAGAGTTCAATTGGTAAATATTTTGAATTCTCTTTTCAAGAAGGAAATTTGAGTAAAGTTCTCATGAAATTGAGGCTGCAAAAGAATATTAATCGACAAATCCAGAAGGAGAATTATGAGCTAAGAATATAGTTGAAAACTCTTGAGGAAGAGAAGAAGAGGCTACAAGATCAAATGTTATGTCATGAGTAATTCCATAATGGTATTTTTCATGAGTTTGAAATAAATTTGAAAGTACGAAATCAAGTATTAGCACAATCAATACCTATCCATGAAGATTGGCAGGATGAGAATGTAGAGTCTCTAATGCAAAAGGGACTACCTCTTTGAAAGGGCATGATCAAGAAAGATGACTCCTCATATTATTATTTTTTCCATCAAGATAGAGAATGCTTGAGGGTATATGAAGCAAGGATAACTCTAGATGAATAAGTCCTACATAAACATTTGGACTTACCTTCCAGTCCAAATGAAGGTAACATGTGCATGTTAAAGGAGAAGGAATGAAGAATTTTCCCATTGGTCAATGGTATATGTGTCCATGTGCTTCATGGGGATTTAGTAACCATTATGTTAAGAAGTTTTGAAGGAGACAATATGTGAAAGTAAAACCCTCCAACAACAAGGAATATCATTTCTCAAGTCAAAGAAAAAAGAGGAATGATAAGAAGGGATCATGGTTCCAAGATGGGAACAAGACACCCTTCTCTTATTGTGGTAATATGGGGCATCAGATCGAGAAGTGTTGGATACTTTACCCACACTTATGTATGAATCATAATATAAAATATGTAAAGACACTTACAAGGAAACACGCGACAACTCCAGATGAAGTGAATGGTCTTACTGAAAGTCTTCGGAAAAAATATTTCCAAATGGATGGTCTTGGAAAAGTGATATATGAAGACATATAAGAGTGGTTTGTGGATAGTGTCTCATATCACCACATGAATGGGATGAGATAAATATTTTTATATTCCTCAGATTCAGAGATATATTTCTATGTGGGATCTGGAACCAAGACAAAACAAGTAATAAGAAGGTATGGATATGTAAGATTCCAACTCGAGTTAGAGGGATTTATGGGAATAGAACATATGTTCTATGTTTCAAACTTAAAGGTAAACCTACTCTCAATTTTGAGATTTGAGGATGAATGTTATGATGTCGCATTCCAAAATAGCCGAGTACTTGTGTATTCAAGATAAAATACTCCATACACAACAATAGTGCTCAGTAATCACAAGGAGAGGTTATATAGGTTACTGGAAAGACCTATAGTTTGGTATAATTTTTACTTGGATTTGACATCATATTCTGCATCAGAATGAATGTTATATTCAACATCAACGAAAGAATCATTGTCAAAGGTCGGAAGCTACAAGAACGCTCCTAGTATAATGGAAGGATGAGTCCATAAGTAAAGAATTTAAAGATTTCATTGTAAATATGTATATTTGTAAATGTAATATGCATATATGTATATCTCCTAAAATATATTAGAAGGATTGTAAGCCACTCATTGTAAATTATAAGAGTGATAGGGACTCTATAAAATTTCTATATTTCTACCTTATATGAGTGAAAGGGATTTTGTGAGAGAGATTCTATATTTCCACCTTATATGATGTTGCGAGTGAGAGGAATCACATAAGAGAGATTTATAGATAGCCACCTTTACATATTGTTTTAGCGTGAGAGGAATATTGTTAGGGAGATTTATAGGTAGCCACCTTTACATATTCTTTTAGAGTGAGAGGAATCTAGTTAGAGATATTTCTAGATAGCCACCTATACATATTGTTTTATAGTGAGAGGAATCATGTTGTAAATATTTCAAGACTTTAGACAACAGTATATACAATTGTATTGTCTTGTCATCAAATAAAGGGTACATATGGATCATTCTAATACAACATTCTTGATTTTGATGAACTAAAATTGAAGGAATGAAAGGATGCAGGTAGTTGGATCATGTAGATCAGAGCAGAAACAACATTAAAGTAATGAAAC
This sequence comes from Picea engelmannii, assembly GCA_009831015.1. Lineage (NCBI taxonomy): Eukaryota > Viridiplantae > Streptophyta > Pinopsida > Pinales > Pinaceae > Picea > Picea engelmannii. The sequence continues at coordinate 169,249 of ML811787.1, forward strand.
AAATTCTGGAGCTAGTAAAGGAGAAATAATCATCTTTAGAAATAAGAGGCATAAAGTTACATGCTACAAGAATCTTTTAAAATACTATGTCATGTTAGTATGGGTGTATACCTTGAATATAAAAAATCAAGGAAGGTACAAATGATAATAGTACAAGCATGGTCGTTATTCAAGGCAGGGGAGACAATGGACAGAGTATTCATTCAGGGACTCCTACAGATACATGAGAAATACATGAATAGAGAGTACAAATGGGAAATACATAGATCACCATTCAAATTGGTTTCATATTGGCTGATATGGACTATCTTCAACAATAGGAGATGGCAGTGGATGTTGAAACACATGATACAAGCATTGCAGAGATTCAGTGAAAATGACTTTTGTTATTAGGGAATCTATGAGCTAGATCTAGAGCTATTAGTGACAGTGTTCGAGGCAAGAGTCAAAGCTATATTCTAGTTAAATAGATAAAATTACATTAATATAGAACCTAAGATTGAATATTGAATTCTAAAAGATTCAATAAGATGGAAGAGTGAATTATCATCACTAAGTTGTTGAATATCTATACTTTTGGAGGTCCAAAATTTCTTTTGGAGGTCTATACTTTTGAATATCTAAGGAATGATCACAGTGGTCTAGGAGGGTCTGGAACATCCATACAGGTCCCATGGGATCCATAAAATCTCAAGATTTAACCATTCCAATTTCTCTCAAAAATGACATCATTGCGTAGATCTTGTTTTTATATTTCCAATGGTACAAATGACAATTCAAACAGAGTTCGTATGCATAAGTTATGAGCAGTCAAAGTTCAAGACAAACTAGTCAAATTCAAAGGGGTAAAAGGGTGACACATGTCACCCTTACAAGGGTGAAACGTGGAATGATTGTACAGATTACATGGCCACACCCCAAGGTTCCACATGGGATGACGATATAGTGACTAGGCAGATGTGTTGGAAGATAATTGGGAAAGTATATACATATATGTGGAAAATCCATATGATGACACATGGAAAGGATAAGCCAATGAGAGGTTTCCATGTGGAGACCTCTTATTGGCCTATAATGGTTAGTGTTTATTAAAAATTTGGTAGCCGACGAGGGTCGAACCTGCGACCTCCCAGGGCCTTAACATAACATAGAAACCCTCCTTTATCAACGTGCCATATATTTGGTTCTTAACATAACATAGAAACAAATGTATTTAAAGTGAAGTATTGTATTGAATGGGGTTTAAAAGAGGCCAAGGGCCTAGCTCTCAACCCCTATTTTGTAGTAATATGTTGTATTACATAACCAACACCATAGCTCATGGAGTGGGGGCAGGGGGTTAACAAAACTTTTCCACTATAACCATGTCACATATGGTTATAACCACACATCAAGCAAACTAAGAACTATGCCAAGGATTGTGGGGAATAGAACCTATGACCTGCCACATTATATTCCAACAGTATAACTATTTTTCCAAACAACTCGAATGTAACGAGAATCCAAATTTGGAATTAAGTTGTCATTTAGTTCAGGTATGGTTGGGGGCTTGTGCCCTATATAATGGGCATAGATCCCAATCCTAAAAAATGGATCCCAATGTGCATGGATCCCATGGTGAACATATCCCTAGGCTGATTTTTCAATGCAAGGTATGGATTTCGAGGTTGTACGGATGTCTCAATTTCCATGCTAAGAAGAGGCTAAGTATGGTTGTCTCATAAAGCATGCCATGAGGTATATTGACTGAACATAGGAAACTTTATACTCATTTTTCATGATTTTTCACAAGGATTAGGAATTTGAGATGGGTTTTTTTATTTAAATTAATTTGTAACAGTTTATCTCAAATTTCCATTGATGACCATTTAGCACATTGTTTTGTGTGCCGAAGAGGGTGAAATTGAGCCAGTTCAGAATTTGGTCGACTTTATAGTCAAATTTCTCATAATTTTGCAAGGATTTCAATGATGAACTTATTTTATTGTTTTAAGTAATGGAATTAAAGAGATTCCATTAAAATGGATCTTTGCAAGCATATTGTAATGTAATTTGTTCTTTTCGGATGATGGGGAATAATCATGCTATCTAAAGGAACTTTGAAGATGAAGTGATGTATGTCATCTACATATGTATTTTGAGTTATTTTATTTTTTGTTGTATCATCTCACTATTATACAAATTAATCATATTTTGATGAGTTTTTTGATAAAGAGCACATCATCATAAATCTGCAAATCACCTCAATATGATCAGTAAAGAAGTTAGATGATGCATGTAAATATGTAAAGAATAAGTGGTATCTAAGGATTTTCAGATCAATATTCAGCTCACCTCCACTGATCACATACCTTAGATACACCAAAGTATGTTGAGAAAACTTTCATTTCATGATATTGGCCAGCAGATAGTGCTTCTTTAGGGTCTCTAACACCTGCATAATATGTGATATGTGCTCCTCCCAGGTAGCACTATAAACCAATATATCGTCCAAAAATATAATAACAAATGAATCTTTATAAGGGTGTAAAAAATAATTCATTAATCTCATAAATGTAGCTGGTGCATTTCATAAACTGAATGACATAAGAAACCACTCATAAAAACCTCGCCTTGCCTTGAAGGCAATGTTCTAGGTATCTTCTTCTTTGACTCATACAAAGCGATATCCTAATTTCAAATCCATCTTAGTGAAGTACTTGGCATGTTGTAGTTGGTCCAACATATCATTGATATGGGAAAAGGGTACCGATGCTTTACGTTAATCTTTCTCAATGACGTGTAATCAATACACATTCTCCAATTCCCAACCTTCTTGGGAACAATTACGATGGGTGACTAAAAATATGAGGTACTTGGTCAAATCACACCCTACTCTAACGCAATTGCTTCTTTACTTATTTTTCTTCCAGAATGGACTATCTTTACATCCCAATACTTGGCAAGGGGGATTCTTGAAATAATTGGATTTTGTGTTCCACTTCCCTTTTAGGTGGTATCCCTTTAGTTTTCTAGAAAACTCCCCTATATTCCTTTATCAAATCTCCCAATTCATTTTTCTACTCCTTAGGACACCCTTCCAGGGATGTCTTTACTTTTGATGATTGTCCACTAAATTGTTTTTCCTTTAGGAAAAGTAGAACATATTTCTTGCTAGAACTAATCAATTTTTTTAGCTTTATTGGAACTTACAAGTGAAGTTTTTTATTTCCTTTGTACACATGGATGATGAGGGATTTCCCTTCCTTTATGAGGAAGTATGGGTTGGATCTTTCCATTAATATAGCATCCATCATATACATGTAAGGGATTATAAACACTACTCCACACACATCCAATGGTACCACATCTAATTCTACTTTATCTATAAAATTGACACTTACAAGGATTCCAAACACTACTCCACACACATCTAGTGGTACCACATTTAATTCTACTTCATCTATAAAATCAACACTTACAAAATATTTGATCTTTCACTGCTTTGTTACCTTGATATTTTCATCCATTTTTACCCAACCCAATGGAAAAGGGCTAGGACGATCATGAGCCTCCAATCCAATATTGTTGACCATATATATTGCTATGAATTATCCTGTGAACTAGAGTAAAAAAAATAATATATCTTGGTATTCTTGACCTAAATCATGAAGTGGAAGAGATTGGTCATATCCTTCTCTTCCTAGTGGTGAAAGATAATTAGATTCACCTCCTTCTTCATTGACGTGTAGCAAATATTTCCATCCACATTTGAGCTAATTCAACTTGATTTCTTGAATATGTGGCTAAAATATTCTTTTTGTTTTCTTCCTTCTTGTGGTTCTTCAGGTTCAACTCTCGATGTAGTTTCCAACACTTTTCCTCAGTGTTCCCATCAATATTGCAATGGTTGCAATGGTTGATAGGACCTTGCACTGATGTGTAGTTCTTTTAGTATTCTTATACTTTTCCCCTTTCTACTTATTCTTCCCCTCCTTGGAAGATTCCTAGTGCTCTTTCTACTTGGCACTTGTTGGATTCCCTTTCTTCTTGCCTATGTTTTCTAGATATTGTTCCTATACACATGCCTCATCCACTGTTATTTGATTGGAAAACATCACTTTCTTTCACATATGACTGTGTATATCCACCATATAATTGAGGAGTACATCTGGGCTCTTAGGAGAGACACCCAACATGATGGCCATCTTCCTGCACATTCTGCTCCTTCCTCTTCTAGAAGTAGTGCCAATGGATCCATTGGTCATCTACATACCTGTTAGGGTAGATTTAGGAATTAATGGTGGTTTTGAAGTCCTCACACCTAGTTATTGTTGGATAAACCTCCAACATAAGTGTTTTCGTATGGATTTCCCACTTGGCTAAAGCATGTCCCTCTAACTTCAATCTAGAAAATAAAATCTTCTTCTCTTCATATATATGGTAAACACTAAAACTAGTTGTTTCAACCAACAATTCAGTTTTAATGCATCAATATCACTATGGTATGGCTTTACATCCACTTTCACTTCCATATTGAATAGGGACTATGATGAGTTAATGACACTCAAACTTGGATTCTCTTTCTTGGGTTCTTTTCGTGACTCTTTTCCCGGGTCTTCCAAATATGTCAATTTCCCCTCTAATATGATCTCTAAGTTTAAGTATCCATCAGCTTCGAATGTTCCAATATTGTTTGCAAGACATGCCATGAGGAGGTTCATATTTCATTTGATATTGGAAACTTATGCTTCCAACCTCTCAAATATCTATGTTGTTGGATCACGAGGGTTGTTATTAATAGACTCCTATAAACCTGAAACTTTCCACAAATACCACAAGAAATCGTACTCTGATACCAATATGATTTGTAAATGTTTTTGGATATTCCACTAGAATATTTCATCACAACAAATTTGATACATAAAACTAAAATCTACATTATGAAGGTTAAATTCATTTAGATTCCAAAATATTTAGTTACTGATTTTATCCTTATGAATAAAATAAATAAAATGTAGAAAATAAAGAACAATAAAATACAATCACACACCATCCAAAAAATAACAAAAATATTTTCTATGGGAAAACTGTATGGGAGAAAACCCAGCTAAAAGGTGAGGATGTTTTTCTCTCTTTTCTCTAGTATGGAAATCATACAAGTACGAATGATAAGGCGCTCTCTATGCAGTTACCTGATACCAGTGGTACTCTCTTTGTGCAATCTCAGAAAATAAAAAAACAAAGTGAAAATTTTTTTCATCTATTTGTATGCTCTTTGCATCTGCTTTGTGGGATTCTAGTAAATCAAAAAAAGAGGGAAAATTTTCATTTTTTATGTAAGTTAACCGATATATAACCCTTTTTGTCGTTGAAAAGTATTTTTTTTGTCACTGTGAATGCATGAAAATAATTTTTTATTAAGCATGCACTCCAAGACTGTCTTCAACAACAACAACAACAACAACACCCCCAATCGTCCTTCTTAAGACTATAATTTCGTTTTCACCATCTCACTTGGTTGAAAGTTACGTTTTTTAGTAAGAGGTATTGAGTTCAAGTCACTTTATAAAATAACTTATTTAAAAGTTAGCTTATATAAAAAGTTAAATAATAAGGAGCATCACCACGTGGACCAACTTCTACTTTCCATGTGGCTCTTCGATTATAGTTTATGCCTTTTTTCAAAATTACATAACTTTAACATCCAAAGTCCATTTTTAGTGTTTCTTTTAAATAGCCTATTTTTTTGAGATATTTCCATCAAGACAATCAGTTTCGTATTTTTCTATATATTTTAATATGAAATCTCCCAATGATGTTTTTATTACCAGTACCAACTACTTCTCATGGAAATACCATATGGAAGATGTATCAAGAAGTAAATGATTGTACCAAATTAACTTGGGAAAAGAACTAGAACTCACTGATGATGAAAATAAATTAAAATGGACCAATACATGTTGGAATACTGAGAGGGGAGCAGGTGAATCAGTATGAGAACTTTTTACCACTTCCAATCAAAATATATAATATCCAACTTTATCAGCAATATATTATTTATGATTCCATTCAATATATAATGAACATATAATAATAAGAAGTACTATTCAACAATATCACATCAGATACACAGTACACCAAAATTTACGTGAAAACCCAAATGAGACAAAACAAAAAAAATATTTCTTATATATATATATATATATATATTACATTCATAGAAAGCACCAACTTCCAAATTCTCTAGAAGCAATTGGAAGGAAGAACCAACCCCATGATTTAGAGGCACCAACCGAAAGGAGGCTATGACCCTATGATTTACAAGCACCAACTTAAAGGGAGCTCCAACTTCCTGTGCTCTTCGACACCAATCGGAAGGAGGATATGACTCTCTGATTTACAGGAGCCAACACCAAAGAAGCTACAATTCCATGAATTCTCCAACCACAAATAGAAGGAGGCTACAACCCCCTTTCATTGCCTCATCTTCTTGCCTTGAAATATAAGTGTAGATTCAAATTGTCACTACCACTGATCAACCTGTAACTACATATTAAAGAGAAATCCCCTTGCAGACAAGTGGATTCTCTCTTGGATACTAGACCCCTATGACCAAGACAGAAAATGCTATTGTGGAGACTCACATTCCTTTTAGATATAATTAAGCTAATGTGTGAAGATGAAGAAGGAAAACGTACCTTTTTAATGGAGTTTTTCCTCTCACAGTCCGAGTTGAGCTTTGATCCTAATCTCCTCAATAAGTCCTGTAGAAACAAAAAAGATACAACAAACTTCCTATTCTACTAAGTTTATCTCAAAAACAAATCTATCTACTAGAGACAAGTTCATGAAATGTATGTAAAATTTAAAGGAAACAATTCAAGCATAGATTTATATTAATGAGAAGAAAGTGGTTCTTATAGCCATGGATGTAGTGCAGTAGCTTCACCAAGCTCTCTTTGTCCAGAACCTTTCTCAAATAATCCACACACAAAATGACGATGCTTCAATGATGTATCCCTTATGATATCATTAGTTAGATGCTTCACAATGTCTCTATCCCTTCCTTATGAGATCGTAAGTTAGGTGCTTCTCTCAAACTCTCTCCTCTCTTTTACCATGAGAAGGCCTCCTTATATAAGCTTGGAGAGACCCGACCACCTTGAGAGATATTTGGGATAAGTTGAGGATTCCTCTCCTTCAGTTCTGGATATTACCTAAGATCATGCCTTGACCTCAGATTCGAATCGAACCAACTTTAGAGTTTGAGGGGATTCTTCCCTGATTTATCTCAAGAAACCAAAATTCACTTAGAAAGGGAAGTGCTCCCCCAAAAGGGTGCATAGAGTGTTTCAACACTCCCCCAAATAAGGCTAGGGAGCGTGATTCTCCATGGCAATGGGTAGGGGAGTGCTACCTTCCAAAAATCATTTTTGAGTGGTTTTCTTCATGGAAAATGCTTTTTACTCTTCATCAAATGATTTCTCTTCCTAAAACCAATCTTTGAGGGTGTCTTAAGTGTCCTTATGATGTCATTAGAGACACGACATAGGAAAGATGACAGTATGATGTTTGTGACACTTGCGACCAAAAATTTGACACTTCCAACACTAGCAATGATGACAATGGGTCATCATTGAAGTGAGTAATTTTGATGTGTAATAGATTGCCCCCCAAAGTACGAAGTTAGAAGACAGAAACTGATGACTGAAGTAGTTTTTAGACTTTTTCAAGCAAGGGTAAAGACTCTTAGAACCTGATAGAAGCTTCACACAACCATCCAACAAATATTATGACATGTTTCAAACCCAATGCAAGCATACCTATGCTTGAGTGATAAAGACTTGTAAGGTATGGCTGCCATAAAATACACTGCGGATCCAGAATTGTATAAATAAAAATGTATAGCCACCAAAGATACAATGTGGATCTATACTTCCATTACATGAACTGATCGTAGCCATGAAAAATACACAGTGGATCTACGAGATTAAAATACATAGCCACAGACCAATACAAAGTGGATCTATGTGACAATATATGTGTCAATATTCAAGAGAAAATCCATTGCAACCTGGGAAAAGTACATATAAGAGTGATGAATCAACCCAGGGTCTTCTTACCAATCTCGATGTAGTACGAATCTAACCATGTGAATAGATTTCCTGATGTCGAAAATGGCAGAAACCACTTGATTACCGGTCAATGAGGTAAATAGTTAACAAGCGCGAGTGAAATCACCATTGATGTCAATGATTCCCAAGGTGCCCTAGTACATTTCAGTGAATAAGAATAGATGATATGAAGTCAAACATTCATGGAATCATCCGATCAGGGGTCAATAATGTAAACCCACTGTTGGATGCGAGGAGCCTGCCATTGAGGCTTGCAGGTCCGAAGGTACTAACTGGTTTCTAAGTCTAGCTCTTGGATAATGTGTTGAAGTTGATAGGAACAGACTCGTCGAAGGAGGACCTTCATGTAATCCCCATCAATGACATGAAACTGACACAAAGATGTAATTGGTGGATCAAAATAAGATGGACTAACACAGGTATTGAAACACAAATTTGTGATGGTTGACTCTTGAGGCAGATAATTCCCTTGAATATTGAGGCATGACAACAGAAACTTGGCAAGGACAAGAACTTGATAATGCAGTGGATACTGTGACTTTCATTAGGTGACCCAAAGGAGTAAAGAAAACTCAGAGGATTGGTTCAGTGCAGAGGTTCGACAGATAAAAATGTGTGCAAAGATAAAATGTCGTGTTCAAGGGCGACTATAATAATTACTGGTAATGTTCTCAAAAACTGCTTGGCTTGCTTCCTTCAATTTTTCCCCCATCCATATAGATGATTACCTCTTTTTTATTTAATGATCTTGAGGAGGGTAAAACATGCTCGATATAACTCACCTTCGGTAAGTCCCTCTTCCTTTATTTAACGAACTAGAAGAAGTAAGGGTTCGGTCCCGTATGGGCCCTTCAATGTATGATTTGTTTAACGAGCATGGGTGATTTTAGGGGCGAAATTTCTCCCATGGGAGAAATTAGGGGGTTTGGAATTTTGATTGGGCGAATTATTTACATGGAGTGGTTTGAGGGATTTGCAAATATATAGCCCCAAGTTTATTTTCAAAAATTTATATATATAACCCTTAGCCCATGGATATTTGTGAGGGAAGAGCATGGAAATCCATTTTCGCCCCTTAAAATTCGAACTAGATCCTCCCATTCGCCCCGATTTTCTGGTAAAGGCAATGATTATGAGGTATTTCGCCTCCATTTTCTGGTAATGGAAATGATTAAGAGCTATTTCGCCCTAATTTTATGGTACCAGCAATGATTCAGAGGTATTTCTCCATTAGCGCCCTCAAATCAGGAGTGGAGAGGCCCTGCAACTGCCTTACCGTACCTACATTAAAGGTTGAGTGGAAAGAGTAAACAGTGGGCTATTTGTCTTAGAGCGAGCAAGATGAGTTACAAATTTGCTTGTATTTTGTTATAACTTGTGTCATTTTCTCTCTAGTTATTTGGTTATTTTCTAAGTAGGTTTTTCTTCTGCATTGTTGTTACAAGTTTTTTCAATGAATTTCTAGTGTCTATGGGCACTAGGAAACCATGCAAAAGACTAGAGAAAATGCACCCTCTGCAGGAGCATTCAAGTACCCATATGGACGCATATGTGTTTAGGAATTATGGACACATATGTGTCCATAATTCCTTTAACTCATTTAAGT
>ML811788.1:20579-48610 GCA_009831015.1 Picea engelmannii
TATCCCTAGCCATAGAGAGATTTTCCTCGTAACAGAATTGGCGACCATACTGGGGAAATAATATTCTTTTCGGGGTTTGGAGTGTTTTTCTCCTTTGATTTCTCTCATCTATATTGAGTTTCTTGTCGTCTAATTGCTTGACAGCCTCTGTTCATTTTGAGTTTAAGTTTCTTGGCATTATCCTTATTCTGGCAATGTTTTAACACATATACACGGGTTTTTGCCTGATAGTCCGGTACATACGCGTGTTGTCCTTCTGCAAGAAGCGTATATACGTGGTTTTCTCCTGAACAGTCGCGTACATCATCCTTTTTTGTTTGGTTGCTAAGTTTGATGTTTTTTGGGTGAATTGTGATGGTTGTTGAGTCTTGTTGGGTCTCTGTTATGATTGTTAAGTGCCTGTAGAATGATAGGAATCCTTTTTTTGGTTGAATTTTTGAGCGGTGCCTTTCTCACCATCCTTTTCATTGATTGTCCTTGCATATTGGGTTGGGTGTTTGCTTCTTGATATCCTACTTGTTTTGTCTCTGTTTACATACAGTAGAATCTCTATATCAAAATGTTGTTCAGTCCTTGCATCTTCATTCTTTTATATCGAAAATACAAAAATATTAAGCATTTTGCATTGTTGGCATTTGATATTTTGGGTCCTTATCATTGATCTTAGCACATGTATAGAAAGATTGCATCTTATTTGGAATTGCAGAACTAAATTGAAAATTGCATTTGAAAATCTTATCATTTATTGGGAATTGAAGTTAGGACTTTGCATTTTATTTATATTCATTTATTCTACTTGTTGAGTCATAACATGATTAGTTTCACGACCGCACCTTTTTTGAGTAAGCAAGGCCACTAAAAGCAACACTGATAATTTAAAATTGATTAGAAATGATTTTATTTTCTAGGGTGCACAAACTAACTTAGGATTTAGAGCCTTGGAATAGGATTTTGTGAGTAAACTTCTCCAAGACTATTAAATCAACATATGTGTCAGACTAAGGGAATGGTGAAATCAATTGTATAATTGGTGACATCATGAGGCTTCGCTTACACCAGAGTTAAGCACGATTTCGCATGAAGTTGGTTGAGGGGATATCCCCCCAATACTTTCTTAGCATCGGATATATTTCTGGGGATCTTGTTAGTACATTTACCTATGTGAGAGGCGGGTTTTTCAAGGTTTCGAGCTTTGTTACCCTACCCATATGGTAGACCTGACCTACGATTGTTCACTTGGGCATTGGTTATACTGTGGTGTTGGAAGCACAACATAGTTGTTAACTTTTCATATCAATTAAACGATCTATATAGCTGCCTAAATAGGCTCATGAATTTTTATCACTCCTCATGAGCAATTTCCAAAATGATAGTTGTAAGTTTTTCGCTTTTCCCTATTATCTATTCATGCTTCATTTTCATGACTGAAAGCATGAAAACTTGCGACTGTGATTACCATTATGTTTTAAAATTTCATTAGAGGCAAATTGTTCATACAATTTATTAATGCAGTTTTGGTTCCTTGCCAAGAAGATTTGCTCTCTTTGTTTCAATCCTTTCAACACCAAGCATGTTTAGAGATTGATGGTCTTATAAACAAAGGACCCCCATGATTTGATTTTTGGTATGGTTTTGTTTGATTCTTGGCTACGTTTCTTTTGCTTAACCTTTGATTTTTGATTTTCAATTTATCCAAACTTTGTGATCAAACCCACGATACATGCACTTATTGTCATTTTTAATGCTTTGGTCCTAGATCGTACTAAATGCAAAGCTGGCATTAAGATTTGTAGTCAGCCATCATTTCCAAGGATGGCCTTGGGCCTTGCAAACCTTCTTCCCATGTATTTCAATTAAACGCCCATCCCATCGTTATGAGTTTTTACATCGTTCATTGTTGATGTTTCTCGGGCTCGGGGTTATGGCTCTGTTTTGTTTTCACAAACCCTCCCTACATGTTGTGTTTTTTTTACCACCCTCCCATCTAGTATGGCTCATGTCATGAGAATCAAACCAAATGGTATTCAAACCTTGCTCTTATATGACGATGCCAGAGAAGATCTGGAGAGAAGTGGTTGGCTCGTTTTCATTAGAAAATTCAGGGTTTCAATTTACAAATTGCCCAGGAGTTCGCTTTCTCCTTCGACGGATTTAGAGCTAAAGTGGGCAATGTCCAGCTTGAGATTACAGAGGATTTCCTAAGTCAAGCTATAGGACTCCCTGCAAGTGTCCAACGATGGTTCAAAAATGCAAAAGTGGAAGCAGTTCCCTGGACCCTTCTATTTACATCGCGGAAGGTAAAGGGATGCGACAAATGTATGCCCATTTCCTCCCTGAAATCTCAGTGGCACGACTTGTTTGTTGTGTTAAAACAGTTTGTTACATGCGAGGGACGTTTCGGTCTGGTGTTTTGTACCACCTGCGTTTTCTTATGGTTTTTATGGATTTTCCCTTGATCATGTCATATTACTTATTGAGGAGTCTTTATAAAATGGGCAAAACATATAGAAAGCAACGAGCAGACTCTAGCCTCTTCCATCACAGCCTAATTTTTATCTTGCTTGTGCATCAGTTAGAATTGTAGAGTGATAATTGGGACTCGTTTTTAATGAAAAATGGTTTCTCTAATCCAAATGTTGATGTGGTCGATAAGCTAGTGGTTGAAGAAACCCTAACCTACCCTACAACACCCCTCTCACCCATCCAGGCCTGTGTCTCAGCCTCCTATAGTAAACCCTTAATCGACCCAAAGGTTATTCAACAGGTTTGTGAGAAGGTTATACATCCTAATGACTATGTTAAAAATTTAAAGAAACCTACAGAGAAAGTATCTAAAAGCAGTGTTGATATAAATTTTAAGAATAAAAGGGCCGGCAGACTGATTTTGAGGAGGCTTCGTAACAAGTCGAATTCTCATGCATTTTCAATCAGCATGATCAAGGTTAATGAGAGTTCTGACTCTGAAATTGACAAATTCCTCACGGAAAAAGACCCTTTGTCGTTTGAGCCATACCTTGATTGGCCCTATAACTTCGTTGAAAATTTACCTCCCTGTTTGAAAAACAATCCAGAGTTTCCTAGTGTCAAGTTATGCAATGAATCTACTATCCATATGGAAGGCGCTCTGGTCCACAATTTTGTTTGTTCTGATGCAACCACCACACAGTCAAAGTGTGAGGTTTGTCTATCATGGATTGATAGATATTATACTGATATCCCAATTCTACAGTCACAGGTTAAGGCTTTAAAATATCAGATTGATGTTTTAACAAGCGAAAACCACAAGCTTGAATCTGGCATTCAAAGAAAAGAAAAACGTATGAAGACTATAGGTCATGCGATATTTAAAAATGTTGAGGCTGCAACAGCCATAGTAAATTCCAAGGTTTCCTGATACGATTTGATTTCATGGTTAGATGTATGATCTCTTAAATTAGTATCATGTTTGATTTCATTCTTAAATTAGATTATCCTGTTTGTTGAATAAACTATATTTCATTATTAAATTAGTTTGTTTTATTCATTCAATAAAATGATATTTCATTTACTAAGATAACTAGCTACAGAATCGCAATATTCTGTAGTCAGTTATGTTAATTCGAATTGTGTAAATTAATGATTGAAAATATATCTGAAATATTTATATTTTCCTTTTATTTCAGGATATTCAGAGATCCATGATTTCAAAATTGATCTGAGGCACTCTTGAGACATTCCAGTCATATCTATGATGTATTTTGAATGAACAGAAATGAACTTTTGTTAGCTTAAGAGGAGTTAGTATAATCTGGGTGGTTGTATCCCCCTTTTTTATTTTTGTAATTAATATTTGATCTTAGAAAAAGAAACAGTTATCTTTTCTGAGGCCTTTGTAAACCTATTATTTTTGTAATCCAGGCATCCTGGCCTGGGGCTAGTTGTGAACAGTTTACACTCGAGTTTGGACTTAACAAATATTTACTCTATGCTTTAGCCATCTGTGAATTTTGTTATCGTCTATATTTCTTTTATCTTGGTAATTGGATGACTGATGATAACTTTCGTCTTCACAATTTATTTTGTTGTCAAGATAGTTTTTCCTTCATAGTTCACGATTTTATGCTTCAGTTTTAGAAAAAGTAATTGATCACCCAATTCATATTATGAGGTTTACCTCAAAAATGTTCATTCAGTAAATGCAAGCTGTAATTGTAGGATTTATCTGATATGTTATTACTAGAAGTATATTATATCACTGTAACCATTTTGCGTTCTACTGTTTTATCAATTAAATACACCAGTCAATGCACATTTTAACGTTTGTCCCAAACAGTGTAAAGATGCACAACATGTTTCTCTCATGGATGGACTGATGTACAATTTACGCTAACAGTTGGATGCATACTCTTCAAAGTGATTGATAGGTTAGTCTGTTCTTATTTTTTATTATTTGCTAGTCTGTAATCGAAATCATTATATGTAGTATAATTCTTACTGTCTACATTTTTCTATTTAAAAAGTAGTTTTTTATTTGATCTTAGAGGTGTATATAGATTAAATGATATAAAAACAAAACAAAAAATAGTGCATTCTGCTTTCTATTTTTATTTCCATCAAAAGAACCATTATACATTCGATTTTTTTTTATGAGTTCAGATTAAAACTCATTATCTATATATCTTGTATATATAAACTAGACAAATAGGACTATCATATAAATATCGTTTAAACTATATATATATTTAGATGTACATATACACATTAGTGATTAGTGAGTTGTTTCGTTTCTTTTATTTATTTTTTTGTTTCCTTTAGGACCTTAGATTGGCCAACAGAGCCATTAAACCTGTCAGAGTGGGTCAATACAAACAGCTTGGGTTAATTAGACAACCCCGGACCAGATTCACTCTTCCAATTGACGAGTGGTCATTTTCGCTCATCAACAAATGGCACTAGAAGGAGGGCCTGAACACTATTGATGGCATGTGGAGGTCACAAGACTCCTCCCACACACAATCATTCACCTATAGTGACAAGAAGTCGTTCTGACGACAACATTGTCTCTCAAACAACAACCACATCAAACTACAATCCACAGATTATTGTTGAACCAGTAACACCAAACCCTACAGGGTCCGACGTTCGAGAAATTATTCGTCAGTCACTCCTAAGAACACATGGTGCTTTGGCCCATATCATACAACCAGGTTAGCTATTGAACCAACCATTAGAATTCTCTGATATTAGGGAGCATCTTGAAGGCATTGATCTTACACTAAACACTATTGATCCAGATCATATCCTCACTCCTGCAGCAGGAGGATCTGGTATTCCACCATCACCACCCCCTTCATCTCCTTCTTCTTTAGGAGAAGAGTCATCCGATGAAGGAAACTCTTCATCTCAGCCTTCGACACCACCCACACCTATGGAAAATCCGAATAATCCCGCTAGGCCTTGGCTCGATCAAGATGTTGTGGCCATACCTGGACTCCAACATCCTTTGCCTAAACATCCAGAGAAATGGTTCACTAAATTCGATCCAGACTCCAAGAAGATCGTTGAGGATCATATTAAAAAATTCATGCTAGCCATTAGACTCCGAAGCATAGAACGCAAAGACGTAGTGTGCAAAATTTTTCTATATACATTTGAGGGCAATGCCTCTACCTGGTACTTCGCCCAACAACCCCACACCATTGCATCTTGGGAAAGATTTGAATCCTGTTTCCTTAAGAAATTTGGAGACGACAAATCTCCTGAAGTCCCAGTCATGGAACTCACTAGTTTAAAGATGAACCCCAAGGAAAAAATAAAAGACTTTAATCAAAGGTTCCTAACATTAAAGAATCGAATTCCCACAGATTCAATGCCTACTGAAAATCTTATCGTCGCATACTACACGAAATCCCTACACCAAAACATTGCAATCTGGATTAAAAGGTCTAAGAAAGCAACCTTATTAGAAGCCTTCGAGGAGGCGAGTCAAATCAAGAAAGATATTCTCAGCCTAAAAGACAATATCTATAACGAAACAAAAACTACCTCATCCTCCAAGAAGAAAATCTAAATTCTTCCTAGACCCCCCCAAAACAAAACTCAATCAAACAGTTCTGATCTTGAAAGCTTACAAAAGGTCATTCAGAAGTTGTTAAATCAAGCAATAGATTTAAGAAGATCAGTTGCAGAAGATTCTTCAAGCAAAGGGCCTTATAAACCCCCTTTTAGAAAACTCTTTCCCACAAACCGACCCAACACAAATTCTGAAGGCCTAAATTTAGAAAGCTTACAGTTTTTTATCCAGACAATTCTAGAAGCACATGATAACTTAGTTCCTCCTGATATTCCTGAAGACACGACTGAACAAGAAGTAGTGGAAGAGGACGAACCCTCTCCCAACATTTTCGGGCATATTTCGAATAGTATCTTTCAAGCCAATTTCGAAACAGTGCATCCTTCCAACACCAGAAGTAAAACAACAAATAAATATTCTTCTAACATTGTCATTAATTCACCTCAAAAACAGTCTAAACCAATTGAAACGAAACATAATTCAATAGCTCCAAGTTTAGAGTATGATTTGATTGAAGATCTCAAAAATCTTAGAGCTAATATTTATGTTTATTAATTGTTGAAATTTCCTTTTCTGCTGCAAAAGATGCTTCAAAATATTGTAGAAAACATCAAAAACAGCAATCTGAACAGCAATAAAGTTGCATAAAATATCTCCAAAACAACTCAAAAAGTCTCCGCTAAAACGACACTAGAACCCGCTGATAAACGAGACCTTTCTGTAAAAAGCGTGACAAATGTAGATAAAATAGTTACAGGGGTTGCAACTAAAAAACAACAAACTTTTTTTGTTAATACTCACAGAAATGTCCCACCCTTTTATTGACTTTTGAAATTTTCAATAGGAATGTACATAATTGTATGGTAGATTCAAGTGCATCGTCAAACGTAATGCCTTGGTTTGTCTGTCAAAATATCAATGCTGAAGTTCAACCTTCCAGTCTTAAGATTATTCAGCTTGATTGGACCAGTCTTAAAGTAATAGTTGAATTAAAAAATGTACTTATCAGATTGTCATCTAATCCTAAAGTCCATCAGATCATTGATATTATTGTCATCGATATCCCTGAAGTATATGGAATGTTTTTAAGTAGAGATTGATCCGAACAGCTACATGGTTATTTTGCAACAGATTGGTCTCACTTATGGCTATCCGAGAATGAAAAGCCTAACAAAATCAAGGTCAATCATGAGCGTTATCTTAAGCTTACGGTAATTGATTTAAATGACCCTAATGAACCATTTACTGCTTCTTCCAATTCACTCGAAGCGCAGGGAATGAACACTTTTTTTGACAATTTCGTCGTTGAAACTTCTACTATTACTGATCCTGAACAACAGTTTGAAATTATGACATGCACGCAGTCAACAGCCCTCTCTCACTGGTCACATGCAACTAATGAAAATCAGATCTGGTCTCTTTACTTCGATGGATCTAAATCTAAGGAAGGAGTTGGTGCAGGATGTGTGCTCATTGATCCATCAGGTAACAAAACTTTGATCGCTTGTCGGTTAGAATTTGAATGCGCCAACAATATGGCCGAATATGAGGCACTCCTGCAAGGACTCAAAAAAGCACTAGATTTGAAGATTCAGAATTCAACAGTCTTCGGTGATTCGGAAATTGTCGTTAGACAAGTAAAAAATTATATTCATTGTTTATCTCCACACCTGAAAAGCTATCAAACTGAGATATGGAATTTAATGAACAAATTTTATGCATTTAACATTAATTCTATTCCAAGATTGAACAATTTTGAGGCTGATTTGTTAGCTAATGTCGCCTCTAAACTTTTTCCTGCAGAAGGCCTTTCTCCAAATGTGTTTTCTGTCGAGTTGTTGTTTAGACCATCCATCCCATACAACATCACGAATTGGAGAGTCTTCTTGACGATCATCAAATCATCAGCTTTTTTCACATGGAAGAGACTTTCCAAGGTGCGGTTATTGATGAAGGTACCCACGACGAAAACCTTCGCGATTTTACAGTAATATCGGATCCAAGATCTCCAGAGTCAACATCAGATCTGGTAAATTCTATCTCAAAATCTGTGGTAATATTAGAAAAGTTTTATGATTTGCACGATAAATTTAGAAAATCGGTGAATTGTAAAACGAATAGTTCCTCCTTGACACATGAAAAAGTAAATTTATGAACTAAAGATAACCCAAAATGCATCAATTTGGGGATGGGGTGTTATGAGAAAGAAAAGACAGCATTTATTAAGTTGTTTAAAGAATTTAAAGATATATTTGCTTGGACATACGATGATCTAAAAACCTTTGATCCTAACATCATACAACACATTATCCCCATGAAACCCCCAACCCAACCTTTTCAACATAAGTTAAGAAATATGCACCCAAAACTTGAACCGACAGTCAAGAAAGAACTAAACAAACTCTTGAATGCTAAAATAATCTTCCTGGTAAGACATACTCAGTGGGTCTCTAATCTTGTCCATGTAAGGAAGAAGAGTGGTGAAATCCGACTATGTGTCGATTTCCTAAATTTAAACCAAGCATCTGATAAAGACAACTACCTTGTGCCTCCCATGGAACGGATCCTCCAACAAGTATCCGATTTTGAAAGATTATCGTTGCTGGATGGTTTTTTAGGGTACAACCAAGTCCTCATGTTTCCCCTAGACCAGCTGAAGACTACTTTTCGTACTCCATGGGGTACCTATGCTTATAGAAAGATGTCCTTTGGGCTTATAAATGTTGGTGACACTTTTCAGAGAGTGATGGATATCGCTTTCCATGGTCTAATCAATCAATTTGTATTCATCTATCTAGATGATGTAACTGTTTTCTCAAAGAATAAAGAAGATCATTTAGCTCATCTAAAATCTGTTCTACAGCGATGTCGTAAGTACGACATCTCTTTAAATCCCAAAAAATCTGTATTTGCAGTAGAACAAGGAAAACTGCTTGGATTCATTGTATCAAATGAAGGAATGATTATTGACCCTGAAAGGACCCAAGTCATTTCAAAATTGCCCCCTCCCTCTTCCAAAAAATCCATGCAATCTTTCTTAGGACATATCAATTTTGTTAGAAGGTTTGTCCCCAATTTTTCAGAAACAGTCACCTCTGGGGACCTCTGGAAAGGATGTACAGTACCATTGGGGACCTCTGGAAAGTCAAGCCTTTGACTCAATAAAAAAGGGCCATAATAGACGCTCCTTCTCTAATGATCCCTGACTTTTCACGGGATTTCACTCTCTACACATTTGCTTCTAATTGGTCTTATGTCGCTTTGTTAACCCAAAAGAATGTTGAAAACAATGAAGTCCCAAATGCCTTTATGAGCTCAGCCTTTAAAGGAGCAGAACTTAACTACCCCGCAGTAGATCAGCAGGCTTATGTTGTTTTTAAAGTAGTAAAACACTTTCGATCTTATCTGTTGAAGTCTAGGACGAAAATCATTGTCCCTTACCCCGCTGTCCGGAATTTGTTAGTGCAGAAAGAACTAGGTGAAAAAAGGGAAAACTAGGTCACTTCTTTGCAAGAATATGACCTTGAAATCACTCCAACACAAATTTTTAGAGGCCAAGGTTTATGTAAATTGGTTGTTGATTCAGCTACAGGACAACAGAATGAAACTGATATGTTAATTCAAGATCAGCACAATCAAAATCAGATCTATTGTGCACAAAACTTTACTAATCCTTGGTATGATGACATCAAATGTTATCTAATTCACGGATCAACTCCCCGTCACCTTGATCAAAAAAAGAGGAGAGAATTTAGATTAAAATTCGTTTCTTTTCAGCTGGTAAATGGTATTTTGTTTCACCAAAATTTCGACGGAATACTTATGCACTGCCTAGAAAAAGATGAAGCAAATAAAGTCTTATTGAAATTACATGCAGGGGAAGCTGGTGGGCATTTCGGTGGAGACACCACTGCCCACAAAGTGTTAAAAGAAAGGTATTACTGGCCTACTCTTTTCAAAGACGCCCATGCCTTATGCCGCAAGTGTGTGATCTATCAAAAAGAATTTGGACGAGTACAGAAGTCAGCATTCCTGCTACAACGTGTTTCGGTAGACTCCCCTTTTCAGCAGTGGGGCCTTGATATTATAGGCCCAATCAACCCTGCATCCTCGCAGCAACATAAATACATCATAACATCCATAGACTATTTCACTAGATGGTTTGAGGCTGCACCGTTAAAAGTGGTAAACACCATCCAGGTAATATATTTCCTGAATTCGAATATTATCACTCGTTTCAGTATTCCTGAATGCCTAGTATTTGATAATGCTTCCTATTTTTCGTCTCTTGAAATATGTGATTTCACTTTAGAAAAAAGAATAAAATTAAAGTATTCTGCTAGATATTACCCACAAGGCAATGGTTTGGCTAAATCAACTAATAAAAACCTGATCAAGATCATCAAGAGAACGGTCTCCAAAAATCATAAAAACTGGCATAATGGACTGTTTAATGCAATCTGGGCTGATAGGGTAACTCCTAAAACTGTTGTTGGTAATTTCCTCTTTTTCCTCATTTATGGCATGGAAGTGATTATTCCACCACATGTCCTTCTTCCATCTCTGCAGTTATCGGAGAAAGTGCAAGAAGAATATTGTCCTCCCTTAGAAAGTCGGATTAACACTTTACTAAAGGTAGAGGAAGTAAGGGCTCAAGATAAACGAAAAGTGCATCAACATCAACTCATTGTCAAAAACTGGTTCGATTCCAGTTCTGCCTCAGAAAGAAATTTTGAAGTAGGTGATCTTGTCCTTAAGTGGGACAAACCTCATGAGGGGAAAGGAGAACATACTAAGTTTCAAAACCTTTGGTTGGGACCATTTTTAATTGCTGAAAAACTAGGTCCCAGTTCTTTTTGCCTGCAAAATTTAGAGGGACAACCAGACACCTTCCTGGTGAATGGCCAAGCTCTCAAGAAGTATTTCACCTGACAACTCTCCCACACACCTTTTGTACATATATTTTCTGTTTTGATTTCTTTGATGTTTGTTTTTTCTTTTCTGGTTTGTTTTTGTTTTCATTTTTGTTTTGTCGGTCCTTTTTGGAAACAAAAATACCTGCTCCACAATCTAGCTCAGACAAAGAAAACAGAATAATCCATTTCGAAAGAAGTTGTTAAAGGTTGTCAGAACATCGATTGTTGTATTTCTCTAAAATTGTATCCTGGTTAAAGATGACTTTTGTTTGAAAGATGATTTCTCAGTTTCAATGCATTTAAAAGTATCCACGACTATCTTTAAAAAATCTCTTTATGTTGTCCCTTCTCTTTAAGAGAGCAACTCAATGACGTCTCCCTATTCTAGAAAATTAATTTTATTAATGAACTATTTTTCAGATCTTGATTAAGGATAGCAAGAAAAATTTAAAGGCCGGTAATATATAAAGGTGTGTTTAAAAAACTGGTATTTTCAGCGTCACCCCGCTCTGTTGAATATTTTTAAAAAACTATACCAGAATGTGATTAATTTCTTATGGAGTTGTGGGAAGTGTTTGTAAACCCGCCGAGACACTGAACAGGTCTGCTGGCAGCGGGTAAATGCATGCATGACGCCAAGACAACTTCGTCGTGGTACTGAATAGGCTTGCTGGCAGTGAAGCAATGCCAGGTAAAAGAAAATTCTCAGATATAAATCTTGTTTTGGCCATAAGAGTCCTTCGTTCTAATTTGAAATTTCTTGGATAGGATACAGATGTCAGAGTGGGTTAATTGACATCCCTGTCGAGGCTATGAATTCCTGCTGGCAGCAGTGGCTCTATCAACAGTATTAGAGACATTAACCTAAAACGTAGTGGTTTTTCTTTTATAAAGTTGTCACCTGATTTCGTTTTTATTAAACGGAAGATATCTCAATCTGGAATGGGTCATGGTTATTAAAGATGTTCAAATTACTTTGCAGTTGTTCTTCGATTTTAAGTTTTTCAGGTTTTTTTAATCTGAACTCATTCTTATTACAGAGATAACTGCTTCTCCCAGCATGTCGCCATTATTGGCAGCACAACATAGCTGTTAAATTTTCATATCAATTAAACGATCTATATAGCTGCCTAACTAGGATCATGAATTTTTATCACTCCTCATGAGCAATTTCCAAAATGACAGTTGTAAGTTGTTGCTTTTCGCTATTATCTATTCATGCTACATTTTCATGACTGAAAGCATGAAAACTTGTGACTGTGATTACCATTCTGTTTTAAAATTTCATTAAAGGTAAATTGTTTATACAGTTTATTAATGGAGTTTTGCTTCCTTGCCAGGAAGAGTTGCTCTCTTTGTTTCGATCCTTTCAACACCAAGCATGCTTAGATATTGATGGTTTTATAAACAAAGGACCCCCACGATTTGATTTTTGGTATGGTTTTGTTTGATTCTTGGCTACGTTTCTTTTGCTAAACCTTTGATTTTCGATTTTCAATTTATCCAAACTTTGTGATCAAACCCACGATGCGCGCACTTATTGTCATTTTTAATGCTTTGGTTCTATCTCGTACTAAATGAAAAGGTGGCATTACGATTTGCAGTCAGCCATCATTTCCAAGGATGGTCTTGGGCCTTGCAAACCTTCTTCGCATGTATTTTAATTAAACGCCCATCCCATCGTCAGGAGTTTTTGCATCGTTCATTGTTGATGTTTCTCGGGCTCGAGGTTATGGCTCTATTTTGTTTTCACAAACCCTCCCTACATGTTGTGTTTGATTGATTACCCTCTCGTCCAGTATGGATCCTATCATGAGAATCGAACCAAATGGTATTCAAACCCTGCTCTTATACGACAATGCCAGAGAAAATCTAGAGAGAAGTGGTTGGCTCGTTTTGATTAGAAAATTTCAGGGTTTCCCAGAAGTTCGCCTTCTGCTTCGACGAATTTAGAGCTAAAGTGGGTGATGTCCAGCTTGAGATTACAGAGGATTTCTTGAGTCAAGCTACAGGACTCCCTGCAAGTGGCCAACGATGGTTCAAAAATGCGAAAGTGGAAGCAGTTCCCTGGACCCTTCTATTTACATCTCGGAAGGTAAAGGGATGAGACAAAGGTATGCCCATTTCCTCCCTGAAAGCTCGGTGGCATGACTTGTTTATTGTGTTAAAACATTTTGTTACCTGCGAGGGACGTTTCGGTCTGGTGTTTTTGTACCACCTGCGTTTGCTTATGGTTTTTATGGATTTTCCCTTGAACATGTCGTATTACTTATTGAGGAGTCTTTATAAAATGGGCAAAAGGTATAGAAAGCAATGAGCAGACTCTAGCCTCTTCCATCACGGCCTAATTAAAATCTTGCTTGTGCATCAGTTAGAATTGCAGAGTGATAATTGGGACTCGTTTTTAATGAGAAATGGTTTCTCTAATCCAAATGTTGATGTGGTTGATAAGCTAGTGGTTGAAGAAACCCTAACCTACCCTACAATGCCCCTCTCACCCATCCAGGCATGTGTCTCAGCCTCCTACAGTAAACCCTTAATCGACCCAAAGGTTATTCAACAGGTCTGTGAGCAGGTTATACATCCTAATGACTGTGTTAAAAATTTAAAGAAACCTACAGAGAAAGTATCTAAAAGCAGTGTTGATATAAATTTTAAGAACAAAAGGGTCGGCAGACTGATTTCGAGGAGGCTTCGCAACAAGTCGAATTCTCATGCAACCTTGATCAGCATGATCGAGGTTAATGCAACTGCCACACAGTCAAAGTGTGAGGTCTGTCTATCATGGATTGATAGATATTATACTGATATCCCAATTCTACATTCACGGGTTAAGTCTTTAAAAGATCAGATCGATGTTTTAACAAGAGAAAACCACAGGCTTGAATCTGTCATTCAAGGAAAAGAAAAACATATGAAGACTACAGGTCATGTGATATTTAAAAATGTTGAGGCTGCAACAGCCATTGTAAATTCCAAGGTTTTCTGATACGATTTGATTTCATGGTTAGAGGTATGGTCTCTTAAATTAGTATCATATTTGATTTCATTCTTAAATTAGATTATCTTGTTTGTTGAATAAACTATATTTCATTATTAAATTAGTTTGTTTTATTCATTCAATAAAATGAGATTTCATTTACTAAGATAACTAGCTACAGAATCACAAGATTCTGTAGCCAGTTATGTTAATTCGAATTGTGTAAATTAATGATTGAAAATATATCTGAAATATTTATATTTTCCTTTTCTTTTAGGATATTCAGGGATCCATGATTTCAAAATTGATCTGAGGCTCTCTTGAGACCTTCCAGTCATATCTATGATGTATTTTGAAGGAACATAAATGAACTTTTGTTAGCTTAAGAGGAGTTCGTATAATCTGGGTGGTTGTATCCCCCTTTATTATTTTTGTAATTAATATTTGATCTCAGAAAAAGAAACAGTTATCTTTTTTGAGGCCTTTATAAACCTATTATTTTTGTAATCCAGGCATCCTGGCCTGGGTCTAGTTGTGAAAAGTTTACACTCGAGTTTGGACTTAACAAATATTTACTCTATGCTTTAGCCATCTGTGAATTTTGTTATCGTCTATATTTCTTTTATCTTGATAATTGGATGACTGCTAATAGATTTCATCTTCACAGTTTATTTTGTTGTCAAGATAGTTTTTCCTTCATAGTTCACAATCTTATGCTTCATTTTTATAAAAAGTAATTGATCACCCAATTCATATTATGATGTTTAACTCAAACATGTTCATTAAGTAAATGCAAGCTGTAACTGTAGGATTTATCTTATACTTTATTACTAGCAGTCTATTATATCATTGTAATCATTTTGTGTTCTACTGTTTTATCAATTAAATACACCAGTCAATGCACAGTTTAGCGTTTGTCCCAAATAGTGTAAAGATGCACAACAGATTTCTCTCGTGGATGGACTGATGTATGATTTATGCTAACAGTTGTATGCATACTCTTCAAAGTGATTGATAGGTTAGTTTTTTCTTCTTTTTTATTATTTGCTAGTCTGTAATCGAAATCATTATATGTAGTATAATTCTTACTGTCTACATTTTTCTATTTAAATAGTAGTTTTATATTTGATCTTAGAGGTGTATATAGATTAAATGATATAAAAACAAAAAACAAAAAATAGTGCATTCTGCTTTCTATTTTTATTTCCATCAAAAGAACCATTATACATTCGATTTTTTTTTTTATGAGTTCAGATTAAAACTCATTATCTGTATATCTTGTATATATAAACTAGACAAATAGGACTATCATATAAATATTGTTTAAACTATATATATATATACATTAGTGATTAGTGAGTTATTTCGTTTCTTTTATTTATTTTTCCGTTTCCTTTAGGACCTTAGATTGGCCAACGGAGCCATTAAACCCGTCAGAGTGGGTCAATACAAATGACCTGGGTTAATTAGACAACCCCGGACCAGATTCACTCTTCCAATTGACGAGTGGTCATTTTCTCTCGTCAACACGTGGTTACTCAGTTGCTTGACATAGGTACCATATAGGTTACTTGTACGGGTTATTCTGCAAGTACCCCAGGTTAAATAAGGGTCATATGACACACAACCTTTATGGAGGATTACCTCTACGGGGAGATCTGACCAACTGGTATTTAAGCCCACAAGGGCCCTTATAACTAATTCATATACCTCCGATATTTTGTAGGGAGTCTCGGGCCCCTCTTTGGCGAGGTATACCTACTTTAGGGAGGGAGGCCCCTTTCAACCACTTTATCTTATTTGTGTGCATATTGGCCTTTTTTTTATTTTATTTTGGTGTGCTCCTTGATTACTAGGTTGCCTTAGGATTTGTTGTTATATCTCAAGTCTTGGGTCATCGTGGAGCCAGACCAGCTTCCCCGTAGGTCTCCCTGTTTGTTACAATTACCACCGCATTTTGAGTCTTTTCCTTCTAAAAGGTGTAAAGTTATCAAGCATGGTACACACACCTCCACTTACCAGACTTGTGATCATACAGGGATGAGTACTGAATTGAGTCAGAAAGATACTGGGAGTCCTTCAACTCCCATACCTATTATAGTTAACGGTACTCCTTCGACACCTTCAACCACAATCGTTGTAGTGTCGAAGGTTCCTATCATCACTCATGTACGTCCTATAGTGAATACTAAACCTATAGATACGAACCCTTTTGGGTCCCTTTGTCACTCATAGGGATACAATATTCAGTCCATCCCTATGGCCTCTAGCCCTTTTTCTTATGGTATGTCAAATTTCACGTCGCAGTTTTCATCCTCCATCCCAACGTCTAGTATGAATACTAGTATTGGACTTAGGGGCATGGCTCCTCCACATACTCCATTTTTCGTTTGGTGGATCTCATGTCCCACAAACGACTCCTACATTTGGAGGAATTCCTCCTATTAACCCCGGGTCTAATCCTAATCCTAATTCTTATGGATGGATTAACCAACCTGGTGAACAAGATAATTCTTACGGTTCATCCTTTACACCCACCTCCTCTGTACCGATTCTGACCAACACGTTTGGCATGACGAATCCACCTTTATCCTCTGGATTCACACCCGGAGGAGGTCAGTTTCATACCTTGGGCAAACCCCAAACTAGAGTCACTCTGGTTGGGAGAAGTTTTTACAACCCTCATCATGACATTCCTACTGGAATGGTGCCCAACAAACCCCTCGTGAATTAGTTCGGAGGAGGGTCTTACAATCCCGGATAGGGCCATGGTGCATACCAAAACCCTGGATGGGTTGTGATTCCCCAATAATAATCTTTCCAGGGAGCTTGGGGCCAGATGCCGCAACCTCGTCTCCATTTTTTGGCCACACTCAATCTGCTATACTTGTCTAAGTTAATGAATGACCCAGTGCGTCATGATCTGACATGGCCCCCCATCCCCACCAAGCTTCCTTTAGATATTCCAAAATTCGAAGGAAAAACTGGTGAGGATCATGGTGATCACGTCACCACTTTTCACCTTTGGTGCTCTTTGAACTCCCTTAATGAAGATTCTATTCGATTAAGATTGTTTCAACGAACCCTCACAGGGGTTGCCACAAAATGGTATATTGAGCTACCAAGGGGGACATACATAAATTTTAATCAGATGGTTTTAGTCTTCCTCGACCACTTCCAATTACCGGTACATTACGATGTATGCATAGAACTTATGTCATCCTTTCGTCAGGATAAAGCCACTCATATCTTGGATCACATCTAGGAGCCACGTAGATGGAAGAGGTTGATCAATGCCTACATACCCCCATAATTCCTACTAGAGTGGTTCCTTCAGTCTCTACAACCTTACATTTAGAAGGATGTTTCTACATTCTGGGGTTACATCTGATGAAGAAGCGTTTTTTAAAGCCTAGTAGTTATATCTCATATATTCTCAGTATGGGATGTTATACAAGATTCTTCCAGATGCATCGAGGTCAAACTATGACCCTAGAAAAAATCTCGGGCCTCATACTGATGGAATTGTAGGCTCTGCCAATGTGAAATCTATAGACTCGGTGACAAGCCATTTGAAAGAGACATCTCTAAACAAGTCTGTAGGAGGACCAGCTTCATATGTTCCCTCCACTCCCAGTCATTCGGTGGATGTACATTTTGTGCAATCATCAACCAACCCAAATGGTAACCAGCAACTAGGAGGGAATAAAAAGAAAGGACGTGGTAATAATTGTAGGGGTGGGAAGAATAATAATAAACCCAAAGACAATGGTAATAATGAGAAGTAGAATAATAATTCTTGTGAGGGAAAGAAAGAAAGGCAGAAGGTGAAGTTTCCCTGCAAGCTTTGTACAGACGATCACCTTACCCACTTATGCCCTAAACTTGCGGAAGCTGCGAGGCTTTTATCTCTACTTCTCGTTGCACTGACTAATCCTTTTCCACATAATCAACACATCGCCTTTAGCTCCTCGAATGCCAAAAATGTGGCAAGTGGGAGTCAAAACCTACCGACGCAAGATAGTGACCATTTATGCATCAATATGGTTAAATATGAAGCTAATGTAGCCACTCAGTCTCATCATTACAGTTCTCCACAAACTGTACCTGGTCTAAAGTATCCCCCTCCTCCGAAGATGCCCTTACAGATCGAAAAACCAAAGCCCCCACTTCATATTCTGTAAGGAGTACTCAAGCGCTCTACCCACAATCCTAATGCTAGAGCCACCCAGAATTACTCTATTGTTGAGGATCTGGGTCAAACCCCTTATGCGATGTTGGCTCTAAAGGTACTCCAGACATGTCCTTCACAGAGGAATACCTTGTTATCTGCGTAAGGAGCTCTAGATTCATGTGGATCTTAAGTTATCAAGTTTGATGTCGCAGATGTGAAGCCTCTCTTGCCTTACCATGTGGCATTCCAAATCCTCATGGGTTACTCAAAGTGTACCATCAAACGTATTGTTGTTGTTGAAGGCGCTACAACATGTGTGATGTCCCTAGTCTATTGGAAATCCCTTGGCTCTTCGAGCCTTTCTCAATCTCTGACCATGTTGATTGCTTTTGATGGTCATTCCTTCTGCCCTCACGATATTCTTTCTTCCTTCCTGGTTCAGTTAGGTGGGAATAAGGTAGAGGTGGATGTCGAGGTGGTTGATGCACCCCTCGACTATAACTTGTTACTAGGAGGCAATTGGACTTATGCTATGACTAAAATCGTATCGTCCGTCTTTCATACTTTTTGCTTTCCTCATGATGGGAGGATCGTGATGATCGACCATTTTTTGTTTGTGTACGCTATCCCTAATGCATATGTTGGAATGTTGATCCCCATAATCAACAATTCTGAGTTGACAACTAAGAATATCGGTGTCGGAATGTATTCATCCCTTATGGGTACCTTCAACTTCATGGCATCGGTTCATCATATATACGCCATGTCCAGTAGTTATGCTTTGTCAAAGAGGTTCATTCCTTTCTGCACTTCATATTTTAACGATCCTTGGACCCTACCTTCCTCGACTATGTCCTGTGAAGGTCAGTCACATACTGGAATGGTCATGCCACTATCGGCAACAGAGATAGCGTATTAGGTTGTTCTTGACTCTTCCACCGATCCAGATCCTGTTACCTCTCACACAGACAAGGAGGATCATGTTATAGATCTCATGTGGGCCACTTCATCATCTTATTCATGTGACTGCCTTGATGATACTTTACCTTCGGATGAAGCTATCGTAGAGGCCATGAATGGTTCTGATAGGCCATGAGATGATATGCATCATCGCTCTTATTTTCTCCCAGAGCTTGCCAAAATCGAACAAGATGATTTTAGATCTACCTTGAGCGAGATAGTCGGTCACGTCGTAGTTTCATTTGATACACACGACATTTATGCCGAAGTAAACATGGCGAGTATCTCTCCTACCGCCACGATTGATATCTCTTGTATTCCTGGCAAGGTTGAAAATGTATACATTGGTGTGGATTGTTCGCTAGAAGAAATTTTTATCTACATCGAGCTCTTCAAAGAATTTTGTGATGTGTTCGCTTGGTCATATGAAGAGATGCCAGGAATTGATCCTTGGATTGTCAAACATGAGATTAAAACCTAATCGGATGTTAAGCATGTTCGAAAACAACTTAGAGTTGTCAATCCTAGGAAGGCCCCTGCTATTAAGGCAGAGGTAGAAAAATTGAATGGGTATCAAATCCTGTTCCAGTGAATAAAAAACAAGGAACCATCCACGTATTCATGGATTTTCGTCACTTGAATAAAGCTTGTCCCAAATACAACTTCCCGACACAATTCATTGATCATATTCTCGACGAGTGTGCGAGAAGCGAAGTTTTTTATTTTATGGATGGATTTTCAGGGTATAACCAAATTCAGATTAAGCCTGAGGACCAACATAAGACGACATTTATTTTCCCTTGGGGTACTTTCGTATACCAGAAGATGCCTTTCGGCCTTAATAACGCTGAAGCAACCTTCCAATGAGCTATGACCTTTTCATTTCACGATCTCAAGCACATATTCGAAGCCTATCTCGACGATCTCGCTGCTCACTCCCATAAGAGAGTGGATCAGCCTAAACACCTTCGACGGTTTTTGAAAGATGTCGCCATTATCACATCCATTTGAACCCTCATAAATGCATATTTTGTGTTAGGTTAGGTCGACTTCTAGGATTTTTAGAAATTGAGAATGGGATCATGGTAGATCCATTAAAGGTTGAGGCAATACTTTGATTGTCTCCCCAGTGCACTATTCATCAAATTCAAGGTTTACGGGGCAAAGCTAACTTTTTACGACAGTTTATAGTGAGCTATGCCAATATTACTAAGGGTTTCATGCGTCTCTTAAAGAATGAAACTCCTTTTATCTGGGATGAGCTAGCCCAAGAATCCTTCGATGCTTTGAAGAAATCCTTGTTCTCGACGCCTTTGTTGAAGTCTCCGGACTACGGTAGAGATTACTTGTTTTATGTCATCACGTCCAAAGAGACGATTGGTATGGTGTTGGATTAGGAGGAATATGAGCTTCGGGAGCACATCATTTACTATCTTAGTTGAAACTTAGTCAGCCATGAACTCAAATATTCTCATGTTGAAAAGCTAGCTTTGGCTACCGTTCATCCAGTCCAATGATTATGACACTATATATTCCTTTGAAAAACTATTGTGATTGTCGATGTCAATCCATTTCAATACGTTTTTACTAGACCTATCATAGGGGGAAATTACAATAAATGGATTGTCATCCTACAAGAATTCGATCTCGATTTCGCTTTTGCGAAGTCCAAAAAGTCACTAGTTTTTGTAGAGTTAATATCTGACTTCCCTCGGTTAGATGAGGATGCCATTCATGTTGATTCATTTGTTGATGAACACATTTTCCTTGTCTCATCATCAGACCCCTGGTATGGATATATTGTTGTCTATCTTCAAACTTTGAAGTTCCCTCAGCATCTCTCGCAAGATGACCGATGGCGTATACGATACCAAGATCTGAATTACCTTATCATCGGCGACACTCTCTATCGTCGAGGAGTAGACAATATCTTGCATCGTTGTTTAATTCACGAAGAAGCTGAGTCTGTCCTAAATGACTGCCACAGTGGGGCTTGTGGTGGTCATATATCCGGGCTTGCGACAACCCAGAAAATTTTGTGAGCCGGTTATTTTTGGTCTTCTATTTTTAAAGATTGCATCGAATCGGTTAAGAAGTGTCACCCCTTCCAAGTGTTCACTTGGAAAATTCCCTCACATCCAACCCCTCTCCATCTAGTCGTTACCGTCAGTGCCTTCACCAAGTGGGGGGTAGATTTTGTGGATGGCAACCCAACTTCGGTTGGGGGGAATAAACACATTATCATGGTCGTAGATTACTTTACTAACTAGGTTGAGGCCATGCCTACAGTTAAATACAATGGTAAGATTGTTTCCTTCTTCGTATTCTGTCAAATTATATCCAGGTTCGGAACCTGTATTCAAAAAGTTATGGACAGAAAAATACCCTTCTAATAGATTCAACCACTTGTCTACAGCATCTGCGTCTATCTAGCCTTCAAATATACAAATATCAAAGTTTATTTGTACCTTGAAGGGGGTGGCACCTCTGCTCGAAGAAGATGCATCGTTTGTTGGTAGACGCTGAAGGATTTAAGCAAAACTATCCATCATCTCGTTCCTTTGTTGCATGAGGGCTTCCTCAATCAACAGTTTGAAAGGATCTCATGTCCTGTCATATTTATTTTCTCTTGCTATGAGAGGTCGCTTGGGCATGTGAGAGATTTTATCCTCAAGAGAAACAAGCTCGAGACCCAACTCTTTGTACTCCGACCTCGTTGGGGACATGCATTAAGGCGACAAGGAGCAGACCGCTCTGATACCACTAATCCAGATTTTATGAGCAGAATGAAATGAATACAGATTATTAACAGGTTCTTAATACAAAATAACAGAGATACAGAAAATTGGTTTTCTATTCAATAAGGAAATAAGCTGAAACTGTAAAATGCAGCGGAAACAAGCCTGCTAGAATGGTGGCGGCTTATCTCTGAGAAGAGATGTGACGGTTGCGCTCATTCAAAAGAAGATGATTAAAATGAGTCTCTGAAGGAATTTTTTACAATAAACAGGAATGCCAAAAACCCTAGACATCCAAAAACCTAACCCTAGGAGATGAAGCACCAAAAGTCATTTGGGCCTCGTTTGGGTAAGTTAGTACATCAACTTCCCGAGGTCATAACTTTTGCATACGATCTTTGTTTTAGGTGTATGATAGCCCGTGGGAAAGGTATTGTCGAGGATATTTATTTTGGGGTCTCAATAATGCCTTTGGATATCATTGAAAATCTCAATCCTGAAAAACCTTCATTTAGGCCCTCAAAATGGCCCCGAAAGTTAAAACTGCTAAAAATAGTAAATTGTCAAAATTGTCAGAAAATTGTTTTGAGCCAGTTGGAAAAGGTGGGTGGAAACCAATATCCATCGGGATCAATGAAATAATGAGGAGAATGGAGGGGGAATATCTCCTTTATTCTCCTCATTTCTCTCCCCTAAACCCTAAGCCTAGGGTAGGACCTGTTATCCCCTAGCCTAGGGATAACTAAGGAGATTATGTCTCGAGGCCCACAAGTCCTAGACATGGAGTGTTGAGAGCCCGATGACTTAAACATGGTATCGGAGGGACCCTCTTTTCTTCATTTCAATCCACATATCACCAACAACAGTATTCATCACACCGACTTGGTATAAAAATGGAAATGAGTCTTGATCCATGAGGTAATATGTCTGGGTATCATGGTATGATTCGCTCTGATTTTTAAAACACTTAAACATGTTCCATTGAATCTTTCTGGAATTCATAACGTTTGTTTGAGTTTATGCTCTTTTCCTTGTCCAAACCTGGGAGGGTCACATGGTGCCCTAGTAAATCAATTTCCTTTTAGGATAGGTTGTTACCTAGTGGATATCTGAAGAGTCATCTCCCATTCCCTAAATACTTACCATTTTCCATCTTTATCCCCTCCATCTATCCACATTTTAGGGAATTGGGGAAGGCTCCACTTGGAAAAGGGTTGTACCTTACCTCATGGGAAGATGGGGCTAAAGGCCTAGGGGGCAATGTAGCTGGAAATATTTAAGAGCCAAATTTAAACCTTAAAGATGCTTCGCCCAAGGATCCTCGAGAAAGAACTGAAACACTTCTTAGCAAAAAAAGGGGACCCACATACAAATAAAACACTCAAGGCATTTGTTGGTGGATGGGAGGTCTCATCATGAGCTCACCTATCACGACCATGAACATGTAGCAGTATGACACTACCACCCAACTGGTCACCAAGCCAGGGTAGTGGCTCTTGGTTGCATGGCCAAGAGAAAGGGGGTCTCATCATGAGCCAGCCTTCTCATTTTCGTGAAATTTTTGTGGGTGACACTGCCACTGGTTGGTCATCAAGCCAAGGTGGTGGCCATCAAATATTTCCTTGCAGCATGAAGATATAAAGCTAAAAGAAGAAAGAAAAGATAAAAATAAATGGCAATCAGTGGGCTTGGAAACATTTTCATCCATGACAAGGTGCAACTCACCCTCAACAAAGGCACCCATAGGTGAGTATTACATTTCCCTGCTATCACATGCACCCCATGCCAAAAAAAAATTCCCTCACCACCTCATACGTTTACATGATTTGGATCAAGCTCCATTGGGGAAACGACCTTGACTTAAGGGAGACTGGCTCAATAGAACACCTTAAGACCATTCCAAACCCTAGACTTATCAAGTTGCATAACATTTTGAGCATTTGTTTGGGTTTAAGGGGGTTTAATGCACATGTTTTGACATTTTAATTATTAGATGTGATTTATGTGTTATCATGCATGTGACTTTTGGACCCCTGGAGGGTGTACTTGTTGTCTTTGCAGGACCTTTCCCAGTGAATAGGTACAAGGAGAGATGACTAGCTCAAAACTTCATGAGGGCCCAAATCCGATTTGATGGATGCTCAAACCCCAACCAGGGGGAAGGATGAAGATGAAGGGGTTCTACTTGTTATCCCCTATCCTTGGGATAACTAAGGAGATTATGTCTGGAGGCCCACAGGTCATAGACATGGATTAGTGAGAGCCATATTGACTTGAGCCTGGCCCTGGAGGGCCCATCCTTCTTCTTCAACGCCTCATTATTTCAACAACAGCAACATCATCCCATTGGCCCGGTTCTGAAGTAACAGTGGGGTCTTGCTCCATGAGGTAATGAATGCAAGTATCATGGTATGTGTCAGTTTGATTCTCAAAGCATTTGAATACATGAATTTAATTCTCTTTTTCTTAATGACATTTTCTTGGACATTATGCCTTTTAACTTGTCCATACCTGGGGGGGATGAAAAAATTCCCTATCAAGTTGGTTCCCTTAGGAGCGAGTTTCCACTGGGTGGGTTTATGAAGGGTCATCCTCCATTCCTTTCATACTTATCACTTTTCATCATCTTCCCTCTCATCTATCCCCTACATTGGTTCGGGCATTGCGTTTGTCAAGCTAGTAAGGATTGTACATTGCCTTGTGGAAAGAAGGGGCTAAAGGCCTTGTTGACTGCCTCTCCAACACAGGTGGTCAACTCATGTGTCGTGAAGAGATGCATCATCATATTCCATGTTGTCGAAGAATTTTTGTCCTATAGAGCAGTGTTTGGCCCCAACACTTTATTTTGTAACTGGAATTTTCACACCCCTGCGTGGGTTAATAATGTAATAGGTTTGCATGAGTCATGTCTAGGTCAGTTACCTTGGGATCGGTTCACTAGAAGAGTTCCTTTAAACGAGGGTTTTTTATCCTCAAGTTATCAATTGGTCTTTTTAGCCTTATTGATTTCCCTTGAGTTTTTCCCTCACACTTGCAATAAGTCCTCCAAAGTGGTGAACGACGTTCTAGTGGGATTATGTTTTGGTAACTATTATAGGGAATCATTGTAAATGACCATGCAAGACATCTTAGAAAGTTTCATAGAATTCCGTCGAGTCTAGGTTAGTTTTTTTTTAATTAATTAATTTTTAATTAAATTTCCCTAAGTTTGGAGGTTTAATTATTTAATCAATTAATTATTTTTTAGCAATAATTGTAAAAACTAGGTCCTTGGAATTTTGATATGGGTATTTGTGCTCAAAATAAATGGAATAGCACCCCCTACATCCATGGACCAAGTTTCATCTCAGTCGAACAACTTTAGCCATGGGTTAGTCCACCGGGAGTCTCAGTCAATCTAAAACAGCAATTAATTGCTAAAGTCCAAATATGGCAAAAATGTAAAATTGTAATAATGAGTTAGAAGGATGAAAAATGATGGATAAATGGTATAGAGAGTCCCCCTAAGCATAACTTTACCTTCCCTAACTTTTTCAACTTGTTTAACCCTTTACACCCCCTCCAGATCAAAAAGTTACACCCCCCTAGGGGGATTGACGTCTTTCCTAGGTGGATAACGTTGTGACTTACTTTGGCCCCCCTCTCATGTTATTTCACTCCCTCTATCCCTCATGTCCCCTTATAGAAGCTTCCCCCCACACCTTTACCTCATCCCAACACTCCTAACCTTTCATCTCCCCCATGTGGTGCGCCCTCCAAGAGGAGTTACACCCCCTCCATCTAGAAACTCCATAAATGATTTTTCAAAAAATTATTTGAGACTTCTCACCTTCTTTGGCATCAATCCCAAGGCCTCCCACACTCATTTTTCTTTATCCCAACCTTTTTCTATTTTTCTACACCCTAGATCTATTGTGCAAACCCTAAGGGGTGCGCCCTAGCCTTGAGATCTACTCATTTTCTTGGTGGTGGAGACTTGGCTTAGATCCAAGAGAGGTAGGTTTTCCTCTCCAAGTATAAATAGATCCCATTTCTCCTCCCCAACTCACCATATCTTGAGCTATTGTTATGATACTTGATTTTCCACTCTCTCTCTCTCTATCATTCCATTTTTCCATTCTTCCTCTTAGGGTTTTGGAGTAAGTACTCTTCAAGATCTATTTTCTTGAGTAATAAAGAGAAACCTTTGGAGGACTATTGGAAGAGTTATGCACATGCTTTTTCTTTCCATACACATGAGGTAATCGTGTTCTAAATATTTTGTTTGGTGGTTGCATCTTTGGATCCTAAGGTAAAATGTTATTTGGGTAGATCTAGTAATGCACATGCTTGTAGATCTATGTATCTTGAATGCTTAATAGGATATAAATATCATCTGGTTAATGCATGCAACATATTTTCTATCGTATGCTATCACTTTTCAAGATTTTTGCAGGTTTAGCTTCAAGGCATCATTGGGAACACCTCGATTACGAAAGATCCCTTGAGCTATACTCAAACTCCATCTCTTTCTCAACTTTACTCTTCACCTATATTGTTGTTCACTCTCATACATTTCAGCTAGCATAGCTTAGTTAAATAGGTCATTTCTATACACATTTTATCACTTTTCTTGTGGAAGGTTCTTGCCCTAAAAAGCAAGGGTTTTTTCCATCATTTTTCTTGGTTGTGTGTATCTCTTCTAGCAAGGAAAACCTTGCTAGTTTTGCAGGTATCAGATCTGGTTGAGAGAAGTCTTGGCTGCCCAAAGGACTTCCACACAAAACCAAACGGCCCTCCAAGGGGTTTGGTAGCTATCTCTCAACCCACCCTTTCTTTTTCTTGCATTTTGTACTTTTTTCCTTCTTTTAATTTCTTGTTAGAGGCTCATAGTGTAGGAGGAGAAGTGGTATGGCCTCCTCCCACTTGTGAGCTCTTGGGTAGGTAGGACGTGTCTTAGATCTTTCTTTCCTTTCCATTTTTCATCCTACTTTGAGGTAGGACGTGGGTAGCTTAGTTTCCTGGTTTGTTTGTTTGCTCTCTTGTTTCTTCTCTATCTTCTTGCTCATTTGTTGTTGCTTGCTTGTATCTATATCATTATTGTCGAACCTAAACAAGATAACTAATCACCTACCTAGTTGGGGAGAGGAATACCCTAATAGGTTACGTTAATCTCTAATGTGTTATTGATCTAAATGCTTAGTATTTTGATACATATGTTCTAAATCTAGATCAAACACCTAATAACTACCTAGCGTAAGCCTATTGGGCCTCTTAATCAACTAAAGTTAGATCTCATGCATGCTTAGCTCTTTCAAGTGTTTATCTTTAGACTCGTGCTTAGATCTTAAATCTTAAATGTTTAAGTGCTCTAGAATTTGATGGTTTATTTCTTCATTGCATAGATCATTGATGTTATTGGTCATATGCTTAAAGTAACTTATTTCTAAGTGGTTAAGTAAGAAACACATCTTTCTTTCTTTTACACACTTAATGGTTATGGTATATTTTACTTTGCATTTATTAAGATTATGAAATTGCTAGTATGAAACCCTAGGAGAAAAGCACAAGTTATTGTCCTTCTCTCAATAGTTATCCACATACTTGATTTTGCTAGAAGACACCTTCATTGAAGCATATGCTAGAGCCCTACCTTAGTAGCACTCTAGTACCTTTACTTCATTAAGCTTTTATTTGTTTCAAGCTTGACCTAAATAAGAAGAAAAACCGCTAGGTCCTAGGGTTACCTACTTCCTAGTGGTTGTTTTCCTTCTAGGGTTTGGATGATTGGGGCCTTGGGTTACCAACACCTCAACCATCCTCCCTCTTGTCTTTAGTTCACTTATTATAATTCTTTTCCCTCAATATTGTTGCTGCAAAAAGTGACTCCATTAACCCTAAAGGCACTAATTTATACCTTACATTTGACTGATTGATGAAAACAACCCTCAAACCATCTACTTCAAGCTCTTTGCTGACCATTCCTAACCTTATATTAGACTAACTTACTAACTATCTTGTTGTTGTTACAAAAGTAATCTACAGCCATATATGACAGCAGTAAAATCTCCTAAAAGCAAGTGTTAAAGTTGATTTTACATTGCCTTCTTTGTCTCTGACAAATGCTAGCATATTTCCAATTCTAGGTTATCATTTTGGGTCATTATTGAAGCTTGTTTAAGGCACAATTGTCAAGCTATCATTATATATACATTATTGTTATAAATTTGTG
>ML811789.1:0-21778 GCA_009831015.1 Picea engelmannii
TATAGGCTTGCGAGCCCATTTTGTATATGGTGTTGGGACACCGATTTTGTATTTATAGGGGTGAGATGGTGCACCTACCTATGGATGTTGTATATGTACTATTTGTTGTAAACATTGATGGCACATTTAACCAATATATAAATATATATATAGGAATATACATTTAGGGATCTTTGTGATGTTCACATGTGTTGATGTTTTTCGGTTATGAAGTCTAATTTATATGTTGTGACAGAATTTTGATGAGTTATGTATGTGTAATGGTAACTTGATGGGATAAATGCCAATCTAACACTAGGTTAGCCATATTATCTGCTATTTGATTAAATTGTCTTAGAATATGTGTGAATTTGATTGAATCAAAATGTCGAGATAAAAGTCTAACTTGCAGGTATTTGTGGAAGAGGCATGGATCGCATACACGGTACACATTGTTGAGCTGGAGGACGACTAGTTGGGAATCTAGTAAGACGCTAAGGTGACGAATATTGCGGCAACTGGCCCCGACAAGGAGGCCAATGACGGCTATGTATTCTGCTTGGTTGTTAGTATCTAAGCCCAGGCATATGCCGTTGGAGTGGAGCAGTTCATGTGAGGGGGTATAGAGGGCCCAAGTAGCCGAAGCGAGATTCTGTGTCCAACGGCTAGCTCCGTCGGCGTAACCAATGTGGAAGGCCAATGGAGGAGGCATCTATCAATAACATAAATGATAAATTAGATGCAAGATATGGAGGGAAAAAAAAAGACTAAAAACTCTACAAAAAGAAAATGCCTAGTGTTGCATGGCTATGCTCAAGCATAAAATTTATTTAATTACAACCCGTTGACGGGTTCCTTGAGGGGGTGGCCTTCGGGAGAGGCCAGGATGTATGCGCCTTTAGTGACGCAATGTTGGATTATGTAAGGTCCATGCCATAATGACTCAAACGTGCGATGGCTGAAGGTATCGTGAGCGATATCGTAAGCAAGGACGAGGTCCCCTTTGTTGAATGATCGAAGGTTGACATGGCGATCAATGGTGGCCTTCGACTATTTTTTGGCTACCTCATTGTTCTGTAAGGAAGACCGATGGTCTTCATCCAGTGACTCCAAGTTCAGCAAACGTTGTTCTATTGGAGCAATGTCAGGTAATAGCTCAATAGTGGTACGTAAGGTGGGGATTTTGCATTCGATGGGGAGAGTGGCCTCGACCCCATGGACAAGATGAAATGGTGTGAAACTAATGGCAGTTTTAACTACCGTGCGATAAGCCCATAGTGCGGAAAACAACATATGGTGCCAATTCATCTTATGTTTGTTGATCGTGTGCTACAACATGGTTTTGAGGACCTTGTTGACCACCTCTACCTGTCCGTTGGACTGAGGATAGTATGGGGAGGTGAACTCGTGGGAGAAGCATAACCTAGAGGATATTTCAACGAAAATCTCATTCTCGAAGTGTTTCCCATGATCCAAGACTAGTTGTAGGGGGACGCCAAAGTGGGAAATCACGTGATTGAAGAAAAAAATGCGTTGTAGTGTCAGCAGTGTTGTTGAAGGTGGTCATGGCTTCATCCCATTTGGTAAAATAATCGACTGTTATGACGATGTATTTGTGTCCATTTCTATATGGAGGGTTGCAAGTCATGAAGTCTATGCCCCATTTGCAAAAGGGGCTAGCAGTAATGACTGGGTGGAGAGGAGAAGGTGGTGCTCTCGCTTTGTTGGCATATAGCTGACAT
Organism: Picea engelmannii; assembly: GCA_009831015.1. Classification (NCBI taxonomy): domain Eukaryota; kingdom Viridiplantae; phylum Streptophyta; class Pinopsida; order Pinales; family Pinaceae; genus Picea; species Picea engelmannii. Next base: position 1,722 of record ML811789.1, read on the forward strand.
TTGTCACATCGCTTCATAGCATGGATGCAATCGTGAAACAATGTGGGCCAAAAATAGCCTGCTCGAATGATTTTCTGGGCGGTGGACATCCCTGAGAGGTGGCCACCATAGGCGCTATTGTGGCAGTCATTCAAGACTCTGTCGGCTTAGTCAATAGTCAAACATCGATGAAGTATGGTGTCGAGCCCACGTCGATATAAGATATCGTCGATAAGGAGGTAGCGAGGGGCCTGGTTTCGAATACGTCGATGATCATCCCTGGAGAGGTGGTTTCTAAACTTCTGTGTTCAGAGGTAGATGAGGAGATCATTGTACCAAGGATCATCCGAGGGGATGAAAAAGAGATGTTTGGCGGGGAAGTCGGTATTGACGGGAGAGATAGTAGTATCGGAAGGAAATGTCGTAATGAGTTCGATGAGGATGAGGCATTTATTTCTCTTGGGTGTTGAAAAATTGAGATTGTATTCCTGAAGGATGATGATCCATTGGGCAAATTTTCCATTAATTTGTCGTCGATGGAGCAAGTATTGCATTGGGTTGGAATCTGCTATGACCTTGGTAGTTCGAAGTAGGATGTAATGGCGTAGTTTCTGGATTGCAAGGGCGAGTTTCTCTTCATGATTGTATTTCAAGGGTGGCCCTGAAAGGTTTTTACTAATATAGTAAATGACATGCTCATGGTCGTCATCCCTTAATTGGACGAGAACTCCTGCTACGAAGAAAGTTGAGGCCGATAAGTAGAGGATATAGTCACGGTCATAGTCGGGTGGACCAATCAATGGGGCATTGGAGAGGGTCATTTTGAGATCATCAAAATCGGTTTGTGCATGTTCGTCCCATTGGAATGGGATATCATGACGTAAGAGGCGAAGGAAACCATGTGCTCGAGTGGTGTAATCGGGGACAAAGCGGCGTAAAAATTTAGCTTTGCCTTGTAGGCTCTGCAATTGGTGTAGGTTCCATGGTGGGGGGATTTCTATGATGGCTTGGACCTTGAGGGGGTCTACTGTGATGCCGTGTTGGGAGACAATGAACCCAAGGAGACGTCTAGCGATGATGCAGAATATGCACTTGAGGGGATTCAAGTGGATATTGTAATGATGACACCTGTGAAAGACAATGCGTAAGTCATTGAGGTGTTGAGTTCATTTATTGGATCGAGCGGTGAGATCGTCCAAGTAGGCGAGAATGACTTGAGCCAGATCATGAAAAATGTATGTCATGGCATGTTGAAAAGTGGCTCCAGCGTTTTTGAGGCCAAAAGGCATGACACGATATGAAAAAGTACCCCAAGGGGTAGTGAATGTGGTTTTGTATTGATCGGCTGGGTGGATCTAAATTTGGTTGTATCCATAGAAACCGTCCATGAAGGATAATGCCTTGTGGCTGGCACAATCATCGATAATTTGGTCGATGAAGGGCATTGGAAAATTGTCTTTGGGACAAGCGTGATTGAGATCGCCAAAGTCCGTATAGACGCGGATAGTGCCCTGTTTTTTTTTAATGGAGACAGGGTTGGAGACCCATGACGTATATGCGATGGGGTATATGAACCTTGCACCACATAATTTGTCAATCTCGGCTTTGATGGTTGTCGCTTTGGATGGGTGTAATGGACATTTCTTTTGTTGTACAAGTATGATATCAGGCCATGTGTCTATACGATGTTCGACAATAGAGGGATCAAGGTTGGGCATCTTTGTGTATGACCAGGAAAAAATCTCTTGGTATTCCTGGAAGAGAGCTTTGTAAGGGATGAGTTCTTCAGGAGAGCATGCGGTGTCGATGGTGATTTCCTCTATGATTCCAATTTTGATGGAAATATTAATTTTGACGGTGGGGGAAATGTTGGCCATATTGCCTTCTTCAAAAGCGTCGGGGGAAGGGATAGGGTTATTGAACCAATCTATATTCCCTGAGGGGAGAAAATATTTGGTTTCGATTGAGTATAAGGGGCCTTGTTCAGGAGGCGCAAAGGCTTCTTTTGAAAGAAAAAGTGCTCTATGATGGAGCGGATCCCATGGGAAATCGGGGGAAGTTAATTCCTCGAGGATGTCTTTGTCGCAGTGGAACTGTCGAGAATATAGTGGATCCAGGGGAATAACATTGGTGACTATCACCGTGTTGTTATCTTTTGGTGAAGAGGTAGGTGGACTGACACAAGGGGGTTGCATGGGTTCGCTCGACATAAACCAAATATCGAGATATTGTGGGTTAAAAATGGTAGTTGGGCATAAAATTTCCGTGGGGAAATGAACTGGAGAAATGGGGGGATTTGGGGGAAAATCCTCATATAAAATATCCAAGAACCATGGGGGAGTCAGGAGTGTCTCAGGTTCAGGAGAGAAGATATGAACAACATCAAGTGATGGAGTAGGGTTAATTACCGGTTCTTCTGGCAATGGGCGGGGTGTAGGATTTTGAATAAGGGCCATTTGGCGATGCCTATATTCAATAATCGTGGGACACTGGTAGGTGAAATGGTCTAGTGATTCACAGAGAGAGAAAGGACATCTCATCCGTTCATTGATTGAGGTCGTGACATAGTGGATGTCAGTGACATGTGTGTGAGATGATGTGGATGGGATGGGTTATTGCTGAAAACTTTGGCGTACGGCTACTAGCGTCTTCCGAAAGTGAGGTAGCACAGTGCAATGGTGGGTGTAATGGTCATATTCTGAACAAATGACACATGTGTATTTGGTCTACAGGCCTTTGCCTCCTGTAGAGGATGTAATGGTAGAATTGGAGGAAACGACGAGTGGTGTCATCAGTCGAGGGGGTTGAATTAAATTGTGCATCTCAGGGAGAGATGGGCACTTATTGGTGGGGTGTCCATCTTTCTCGCATAGTGCACAAGGAGGCTGAACTCATGGTGGAAGTGGAGTGGTGGGCTCTTTCTTCTTTCGTCTTCCCCCAGCTGTAGCGGTGGTGCTAGTGAGTGGGGGTGTGGGTGGTGTGGGTGGTGTGGTGGGAGTAAGTATGGGAATCTGCATCGGTATTTCGTCTGTTTGGGGAGGGAGGGATGGTTGAGGGACCATCTCTGGTGGATGGAGATACCATACTATAATTCCCATCACCATATTGGGAAGGGTAAGTGTTGCGGCTACCTGAAAGGCTTGTACACTCGACGGTGGGTAAAAGAAGGGGATTTGAGTAATGGCTTGGGGGACTGTCTCACAAACTGGAATGTGGCCCTGGGAGAGGGTGTAATTAGGAAAAGGGGGAGCTGGAGAGTTTTCAAGGGATTCTTGAGGAAGGAGCTCTATGACTAGTGGGACGTCAGATAGTAATGAAACCTCTGTGGGAGGAAGGGTATCTCCAGTTTCTATTCCATTGGATGAGATGACACATACTTGTATTGAGGGATGTATGAGCAGAGGTGTTCCATGGTATGTCCCTAGAAAGGATGGATCTTTGAAAATTCTCGATGAGTGGGTAGGCATAGGATTAGTGTGGACAAAAGGTAGGATGTTATCGATGTTGGAGGAAGGGTTGGGCTCATAATGTAATACTTGGTCGATGGTGATGATCTTCCCGTTGTGGGGGGACATCATTGTACAAAACACATAAGAGGCCACAACCTTCATTGTGTACATGTAGCTACACCCAAACAAGATGTTGTAATCTAGTGGAACGTCGATAACTTCAATGTCAATGAGGATAGTTTTGCCCCCGAGTTCAACGGGGACATTTTGAAAGAGCCCTTCAGGAGAGGATGGTCATCCATCATAAGATCTCAGAGTGATGGTTGATGGTATGAGCTCAGGGGAACCCAGTTTATGCCATACGGTTTTGGACATGATGCATGTGGATGCACCTTCATCAATGATGCAGCAATGAACTGTGATGTTCCTGATTTTAACCGGTATTTGGAAAGAGACCAGAGTGGGGAGACGGGGTTCCCCACTATCAAGATCAAAGGTGATGAGACGAGTGTCTCCAGGGTCAACTGCCCCCAGGGCGGAAAGTAAGGACTTCCGTTGAGTAGGACATGTTTGTGGGACTTCTAAAACTGACATAGGAGTAGGATATTGTGCCAAGTCATCGACGAGACTGTAATTGTGTGCCGCCTAATCCTGAGGGTTGTTGACATTTCGTCGTAATGAGATGTGAGGAATACGAAGGGGTGTGTCAGTATTAGGGTGAGGAATCATCAAAGGTGGTCCGATTGTGACTAGGAATGTTTCTGAGGTAGTGGGAGTGGAGTCAGGAGGTGGATTGTTTGATGACTACGCATTTGTAGAAGGACTTATTCCTCACTAGTGAGGAGGATAGTGTGATCGATAGGAGTTTCTAGGTTGGGATACTGTCCCATCTGTGGTGGGGAAGGATGCATCTCCTGTTGGGTGTTCATCACCCCTTGGTGTGGAATTGGGTTTTGTAGTACGACAGGGGGTGGTTGCTGTACATATTGTTGTGGGGCCTATTGGGGGGTAGGCGGTGTTGGGGGACGTGGTCCATTTCCGAATTCTTTCATCCATTTAAAGTTAGCAATTTGAGGGAAATGGTGAGTATAATGGCCATAGTCACCACAAAGGGCACAAGGCAAGTTTGTCCGAAGATTGTTGTTATTCTTCCCTTGGCGTTTATTGTTATTGCCCCCTTGGGGGTTCTGGTTCCCCTGATTCTGGTTGCCCCTGGCAGGTTGGTTCTGTTGGGGGTGGTTTTGGTTCTCTCCTGGTCCTGGATTATTATTGTTTCATTTTTTTCCTTTATTTTTGGCATTATTCGACTGATGGATCGGATTTTCCATATTCAGTTGTTCAAAATTTTTATATTGTTGAACGGGAGAGGGCTAAAAAAATTAACCCCAACGTGTTGGTGTCCGGGTGGAGGAGACATCGGTTGTGGAGAGCCAGGAAATGGAAAGTATGAATTATTTTAGGGTAATGATCTGTAAGGTACATAGGAAGGCATGGCACTTTCACTAGTGCTTAGGGTGTAAGCAGATGTAGAGGGGGTACCAGAACTTGGTTGGGCTACTAGGCGTACTGTGGGTGACGGTGGGGGTCTGCTTATGGGTGGAGGTAGGGAAACGGGGTATGGTTGTTGATAAGAAGGAGGAGGATAATAAGGGGATCCTCCATATACCAGCGGATATTGAGGTGTTCCATACATAAGTGGTTGTTGGAGGTGTGGATTGTGGTGTGTAGTGATACCAATCAATCCATCCGCTGAGTGAGACATTCCAGGTTTGTCTTGGCCGAATGGAACGGGTCTCAGGGCGTCAAGTAGTACCATATATAAGTATCCTGACTGTGAATAAATGAGTAAGAACTGTTGAGCCTTTTTGATGGCTTCTTCTTCCGATTGGGGGAAGGTGGTGGCTACATCCTTGGCAAGGAGGGAAACAAGTGATTTGAGAAACCAATTGAGGCATTGTTGCTTGGTGGCTTCTACTTTGCATAGACTACGTCGCCGATGCCATTCGTGAATGTGGTCAGCGATGTGTGTAGTGGAAGTTTGTTTAAACTCGGAGAGTAGTTCGAGGTCATTGTCATGATGGATTGGTAGTTGAAAGAAGGTCAAAAATGCTTTGGCCAAATATTCAAAGGTCACATGGGACCTAGATTTTTCTTCTACATACCACTTGGTTGATGGGCCAGTGAGCATGTGTTGGAATAACCTCAATCGGACAGATTCATCCATGATGTTGTTTGAAGAGCACCATAAGTAAAAATTCATGATATGGTTAGTCGGGTCATCTCCTTCTTTTCCTTCAAACTTGGGGATGTATGAAGGGATTTTGGTAGGCATTGTAGGCCATGTGAGAGCCAGATAACGGGGAGTTATTTGGATGCCTATCCCCGAGATCTTACCTAGACTAAAAAAATTCTTTTGGCACCTCCTGTGGAGGAAAACTTAGTGATTTTTTAGAAAAAATTTAGATATGGTTGTTTGAGAGATTGTGGGTGTGAACCAATCACGTTGAAATTAAATGGGAGTGGATAGTCTCGTCAAGAAAAGGGGTGGGGCATTTCGGAATCCCTTTGGAGGAAACTTACTTCAACCTCCACGTTTCAAGATGAAAACTATGTGAGTGAGTAGTGACTTTGTGTGTGAACAAGTGAAAGTGTGCCAAATTTTTAATAATTTAGGTGTCACCTTACAGCATGTGGACTTCGTGTGGTCCTTACAAGTCTTGATTACCTAATTTACTAAACGCCATTGGTACAACCTTGCAGAATTTTAAAGTCCCTAGAGAACTAGCATGCAGACATATGGGTCCTTACCAATCCTTTAACTCCCTAGTGTGATTTAATCTAAGAAATCTTCAACAACTATCCTAGATTGTGGACATGTGGGCATGTATGGGCCCATTACAAAAACCTTTAAACTTCCCTAGTGATTTGATCTAATAAAGTAAATTCAAAACTATCTTATCTTTGTATCATGTGGGCATGTATGGGCCCGTTACAATTTTAAGATGTGTTTTGAAAAGAAACTAAGAGGAGTCCCGAGGGGGCTATTGTCCTCTCCTAAAGATTTTATCTTTTAAGGGAGATGAAATTTTCCCTCAATCATTTTTTTGATTCTCAAGATCACTTTATGGCGCAAGAGAAGAGCATACTCAAATATTGACATTCAATTTCTGGTCCCAATGCAAGTAGTTATATTTGTGATGTAGGATGATTCCAACTTATCTTTAATCAAAGCAAGCCATCCATGTGGAAAAATGAATGCAAAAAGAGGATAAATATGGATTTTAACCCCCTAAGTGCCTATGTTTTGACTAACCCTTCATGTGGAGAGGGAATCTAAGTGTGGTGCATATTACAATCTGCATAGAATCAAACTTAAGAAAGCTATGGGCCTCCAACAGATCACAAAAACCCTTACAATGTATGATTTTCTAGACAAATGTGTGGGTCGTAGAGTAGACAAAGGCACATTGGGCGCCAATGCACAAATAGAAAACAACCTTTTGGCGCGCAATGCACAGAATGCGCTGAGAAACATAGTGGGTTTGGAGCACGTGCTCACAAGACACGACTGTGGGTTAAAAAACCTACGCACTTTCTATTGCATGGTCGTGAAAGAAATTTCGGATGAAATTCTCTCAACTCAGCTCTGAATTTAGCTTTTTCCAGGCAGGCATGAGCTGGTTATGGTTCCTACAAGTTAAATAAACCAAAATGAAGTGCTCAAACAACCCAAATGGGCGAGAAATTGATACCAGTCCCCAGTATGGGCATCAATCTATCGCGTCCCTTTCGTCACCTAGATGAGCAAAATAAGGACACTTACAAGTCCAGTTGGGTTAGCTGGACAAGATAGCAGTGAATGCAAGAGTTAGAAACATCAAGCATAAGAAATAAACAAAGAACGTATGCTAATAACAATAAAAGAAACTAAACTAGAGTGCATAAGGGAAATAGAACAAAAATTAAACAACATGCATGCCACCAATGGATAAGTTGTATTACTGAGAAAACACCAAAGAGAAAGGGAGACTTATGGGTCCCCTCTTCCTCCAAGGGAGGGATCTTGAACCCCCAATGATTGAGCTCTTCTTACAAGTAATAAACAAAAAAGAAATGGTGAAGAAATCCAAAGCCCATCCACTCAAGAGGTGATGTGAATGGCTAAATGAAATGGTGCTTGTATTGTATTGATGAGAAAAGAGGATTATCCAAGAGAATATAGGCAACAGAACAATACAAATGAATTCCTTGAAAATATAGTGCACCCATGGCCTCTTTTTATAGCAAAGCTTTGAGGCATTATTCAACCAGTCTTTAGTGTGAACAAGGGGCTCTTTAGGGCACCCTTAGGTCTTTGACCATCCCCCCACTTGGATTCAGCTCATATTTGGGTTTCAAATCGACTTGGGAGATGAACCAGAAGTGGGTGGAAGGCCGCCCAAAATCATAAATGTGTCGTTCTGAGGTGTGAGCGGTTTTTTCCATCCACTGTCGTGCATCACATATGTGCTTTTTTGGCGTTATTCGACTGTCACAGGTGCACGCGACGCCTTTGTATCCTTAGCGCATGATGATTTTTTAACCAGTTGTATAGTTTTGTGCTCTTTGGAAATGCATTTTCTGGGCCATGGATGTACTAATGGCTATTTGAATATGCTGGATTCCTGTAACCATTTGCGGACGAAATTCCAGTGATAAAAATGGTTCATGAAACCACTTGTGGTCTCTCCTTCCAGCTGACAAAGGGGGTAATTGATTATGAAATTGAAGATGGTTGTCAGACAGAAATTTTCGACAACAACATATGTCAATTATGCCAGATGGGAATGAAATTTTCCAAATGGGCAACTGTAGTTTGTAGATGACAGAGTTTGGCAGAATGATGGTTCTAAATTGAATCATACACATTATACATTGGGATGTTGTTGGACACCTAAAAGTGTCAAGATTGGTTAGTGGTTATCCAAAAACCATCAAATACATGGTATCAAATTGGTCAGTGGTTATCCCAAACCATAGATTCAGAGATCACTTTCAGTGATACACTGATAGTAGAGTGGTGACACTACATGTTAACCAATTAGCAGAAGACATCAAATTCTTCTAGCTCAAATACTTGGCAAAATGATTGAATTTTCAAGCATCAGGGAATGTTCAGATATTGCATTTGTTCACTTCTGTATCTCATCTCTCTTCCAGTTCATTTCAGATGAACAAATTCAACATCCAGATTGGCAAGTTTTCAGGCAGTTCTTCATTGTGGCTCAGCTGAGGAGTTTCAGCATGAAGACATGGAGATATACCAACTTATGCGCCTGCTTTGTTGGTATTGTTTTTTGGACTTATGATTGAGGGGGGGAATGTTATCCTCTTTCTCATATACAATCATTAAGTCTAAGTATACCGCCTTTGTATATTTTACATACTAGGATATAGTTTTTATCCTAAGTATGTTTCTAGATTCCTATATGTCCTCCTCCTGCCTTATCTCCTGATGAGGTGTCGATGTGAGAACAATTGAGGTGGTTTCATTATTGTATTCTATATTTGTATCATTAAGATGAATACAATGTTGATAATTATGGCTTGAGGCATTTTCTGCCAATCTTCTTGTCCTAATATTCTTATGCTCAATTTCTTCAAGAGAGAAGGGGCTAGAGCCCGAAGGATTGTTACAGAGTCGAGCAGAGCTCGGAAAATTCATGAAATCTGAATGTTTTCTTAATTCAGATTTGTTTATGAATGTTGTGGGATTTGTTAAGGAATAATGGCCTGGAAAATTATGGTGGTCTGCACATTGTGTTTGCAGAAGTTTGGCGAGTGCCATAACCAAGTAGAATTGTCACTGAGTGCAAAATAAATGGAAGAGACACAGAATGCTTCCAGTTTAGAGGATGAAGCTAAAGGGATGGATGTTCATTTGGGAGTTGAAGGGTTGAAATCCAATGGGCATGGAGAAGAGATATATAAGGAAGGGCATATGATGAAGATCATTGAAAAATTGCAGAAAGATCCCAAACTCACCGAACAGATAGAAGAAAGATCAGGAAAGCTCAGGATAAACAAGTTGAATTCAACTTAAATTTGATGAAGATTCTAGAGAGAATAGAAAAGAAGTTGGACCAGGAGAGAGACTCGAGCAAAATCGGGAGTCACCCGAATTCTGAGGAAAGAAGATCAAGGAGTGTTGGTAAAAACCATCATCACTCCCAAGGTCGCTCCAAGAGGAGGGCACATAGTAGTTCAAGCCCATCTCCTACTAGAAAGCACGGGAGATATGGAGTGGATGAACTGAAGGGAGAAATGAACAAGATTAAGCCTCCAACGTTTGATGGAGAACATAAGAAGGAGGAAGATGTCGAGACATGGTTGCTTGGCATGAGGAAATATTTCCAACTGCAGAATTATTCCTCTCGTGCAGAAGGAATAATTGCAATGTATCAACTGAAGGGAAAGGAATCCATGTGGTGGGATGAGCTTGTGAAGGTGCAACACATTAGAGAGAAAGATATCACTTGGAAAGAATTCAAGAGATATTTCGAGAAGAAATACTTGACTAAAAGATACTATGGCAGAAAGATGAAAGAGTTCTTTGAACTCAAAATGGGAAGCATGACCATTGATGAACACGAAGGAAGGTTTTTGGAATTACTGAAGTATGTTTCATTCATCAAGGATGAGACTGTCAAGATTCAAAGGTGTCTGAGTGGACTACCACCTTCCATTGGGGACAAGATCCAGTATGATGACCCAAAAACTATGGAAGAAACGATAAGAAGAGAGAAATGCTTATATGAGAAGCAAAGAGAGAAGCCTACTTTCCGGAAGGCTGGGGAAGGCAAGAAGAAATTCAAGATGGATCAGAGGAAGAAGGGAACTAAGCCACCCTTTTTCAAAAACAATCCTCCAAGACAAACATCTTTTAGAGAGCCCACGAAGGTTGAAATAGGTGGGTAAATTCCAAGACCGCCACCTATGGAATGTTGGGGTTGTAAAGAAAACCATAGGTACAGATATTGCCCCCATAGAAATGATACAGTGAGAGTTGTCCACAGTGTACAGCAAGCTAAAAATGTGGAGGAGATGGGCAGTAGAATGCCAAGGATCTACGTAGCCCTGGAAAAAAATCAAGTTGAATATCAGTCGCACATGATTGAAGTGGAAGGTATGATTAACAACCAACCATTTACTATTTCAATTGATTCAGGGGCTAGCCATAGTTATATAGATCCTAGAGTGGTGCAAATTTTTCATTTTTCGAGAAGAAAACATGAAAAGTCTTGGTTAGTGCAGCTGGCTACAGGAACCAAGAGGAAGGTCACTGAGTTGGTTAAGTCTTGTCCTGTGGACATGAATGGACTGAGCACAAAGGATGAATTGAATGTTCTGCCTTTAGGTTCTTATGACTGTCTAATTGGGATGGACTGGTTGGACCATCACCATGCCATATTGGACTTTTGTAATAAGGCATTCACTTGCCTGGATGAGGAAGAGAATCAGAAAACAGTCCAAGGAATTCCCAGATTTTTTGTTATCAAAGAAATCTCAGCAATGCAGCTGAAGAAGTGCTACAGAAAAGGTTGTCAATTATTTGCAGCCCATGTGGAGGAAGCATCTAAGGATGATATCTCAAAGATTAGAGATCGTGTGGTACTAAAGGAGTTTGAAGATTTATTTCAGGAGGTACCTGGACTACCTCCAAAAAGAGATATTGACTTCTCTGTAAACTTGATGCCTGGAGTAGCTCCAGTGTCGAAAGCTCCTTACAGAATGAGTACGCCGAAGCTGAAAGAACTACAATTGCAGCTTGAAGAGCTTCTGGAGAAGGGGTATATACACCTAAGTGTGTCACCTTGTGGTACCCAGGTCCTATTCATGAATAAGAAGGATGGGATGTTGAGATTGTGTATCGATTTGAGACAATTGAACAAAGTAACTGTAAAGAACAAATAACCTCTGTCGAGGATTGATGACCTCTTCGATCAGTTGAAGGATGCGAAGATATTTTTGAAGATAGACCTCAGGTCAGGATATCACCAAGTAAGGATAAACTATGAAGACATCAGAAAGACCAAATTTAGAACAAGGTATGGTCATTACGAGTTCACAGTGGTGCCATTTGGGTTGTCAAATGCACCCGTTGTTTTTATGTGCTTGATGAATGGTGTATTTAGGGACAATCTGGACAAGTTTGTCATAGTCCTTTTGGATGACATCCTAGTGTATTCCAAGTCAGAGGAAGAGCATGAACAACATATTAGGATGGTTTTTCAGGTGCTAAGAGAGCACCAACTGTATGCCAAGTTGAGCAAGTGTTAATTTTATCAGGAGCAAATCCATTACTTGGGGCATATTATTTCGAAGGAAGGGATAGTTGTAGATCCTAAGAATATTGAGGCCATCAGAGAATGGTCAGCGCCAAAGAACATGATAGAGGTAAGATCATTTATGGGTCTAGCTGGTTATTATAGAAGGTTTATCGCAGGGTTCTCAAGGATAGCTCACCCTATCACTTCCTTGAAAAGGAAGGAGAAAAATTTTCAATGGACAAAGGATTGTGAGAAAAGATTTCAGCAATTGAAGCAACTGTTAACCTGTGCTCCAATCCTGAGGATTGAAAATCCGAACAAAGACTTTGTAGTGTGTACAGATGTATGAAAAGAAGGACTGGGAGGAGTCCTCGGTCAGAATGGATTCGTAATTTGTTATAAATCGAGAAAGTTGAAAGAGCATGAAAAGAACTATGCAACTCATGATTTGGAGTTGGTGGCCATAGTGCACGCTCTAAAGAAGTGGAGGCATTACCTCATGGGAAGGAGGTTTGAACTGAGAGTAGACCACAACGGTCTGAAATATTTGTTTGATCATCCAACCTTGAATGCTAGACAAAGTAGGTGGTTGGAGTTTCTCTGTGAATACGATTTTGATATCAAGCATATCAAAGGGAAGGAAAACAAAGTGGTTGATGCACTCAGCAGGAGAGTGCATGAATTACATGCTACATCCATTAGCATGTACCGAACTGAAATTAAAAGAAACATTTTGGAGGCTACAAATGCATATTTATAGTATAGGGATTTGGTAGCAAATCTACAGCAAGGTAAGATGCCATAGAAAGTGGAGATTTATAAATTGGAAACTGATGGAATACTTTTGTACAAGAACAAAATTTATTTACCTAATGTCTAGGATTTGAAACTTGTGATTTTGCATGAAATGCATAATGTGCCTTATGCAGGGCACCCTGGATATCAGAAAACTGTGGCAGCAGTCAAGAGCCATTATTTTTGGCCAGGTATGAAGAAAGAGATTGTAGAATACATCGCTAGATGTATGGAGTGCCATAAGATTAAAGCTGAGCACAGACACCCAGCAGGGTTGCTGCAACCTTTACCCATTCTTGAGTGGAAGTGGGAAGTGGTGAAAATGGATTTCATCACGGGATTGACCAGAATAGGCAAGTAGCATGATTCAATCATGGTGGTGGTGGACAAGCTTACGAAAGCTGCCCATTTTATTCCACTAAGGAATACTCACAAGGAAGCGGATGTTGGTGATATTTTTATGAGGGAAGTAGCATGATTGCACGGTATTCCCAAGACAATTGTGTCTGACAGAGACCTCAAATTTACCTCAAATTTCTGGAAACGGTTATTCAAGGGGTTCGGAACTAATCTAAACTTTAGTACAAACTATCATCTTGAGTCTGATGGGCAGACAGAGAGGGTGAATCGAGTAATAGAAGACATACTAAGGATGTATGTGATGGACAAACCATCGAAATGGGAAGACTACCTACATTTGGTAGAATTCGCCTACAACAATGGGTATCAAGCATCGTTGAAGATGATCCCATTTGAAGAACTTTATGGCAGAAAGTGCAATACTCCAGTAAGTTGGGATAATCCAACTGATAGGGAAGTAGTTGGGCTAGAATTTCTCAAGGAAATGGAAGAACAGATGCTAAAAATTAAGCAGAATTTGAAAGATGCCCAAGATAGACATAAAAGTTATGTTGATAAGAACAGAACCCATAGAGAGTTTGAAGTGGGTGACCATGTTTTCCTGAAAGTAAAAGCCAATAGAAGTTCCTCGAAGCTGGGAAACTGCGCCAAGTTGGCAGCCAGATTTTATGGGCCATTTGAAATCTAGAAAGGATTGGGCCAGTTGCATATATGTTTGCATTACCTGCATCCATGACTGTACATAATGTATTTCATGTTTCATTTCTTAAGAAATATATACCTGATGCTAATCATGTTATCAATTGGAATGTGATTTAGGTGGAGAAAGAAGGTGTCTTGCAAGTGCATCATGTGTGCATATTGGAACGGAAAAGAAAACAACTCCTGAATCGAGCCATAGGGCTTGTATAGTACCAGTGAACCTAGTATGGTCTTGAGGACGCGACATGGGAGCATGAGGATGCTATGTGGGCAGAATACCCACATCTTTTTGAAGATTTTGAAAATCTTTCTGATGTTGTGTAAAGAGTTGCACTGAGGATAGTGCAAAAATAAGGGGAGGGGATTGTAATATCCTCCGACAGTGCCCCAATTATATTATGAATTGTAATCATGTTTTGTAGGATGGTGAGCCGAGTATTGATAAGCTAGTGGGCTTATGTGTTTATTAGGCTAAAGAGCCTAAGTGTTAAGGCCAGGAGCCTAATTTTGTATATGTAATTATGCAGATCATTAATATAATATATAATCATCATTGTGTGTCAACCGAACATGAAGAAAGAGTGATGGGGGACTAAGCTTCCACAATATGGGTAAGGGAGAGGGGCCTGAGAGGTAGGAAGAGGGGATAATCTTGAGGGCTTAAGTCCTTAGGAATAATAATTTATTATTATTCCAAAGTGGTGTGAATGGTATGTTTTTTATCCTAAGTCCTGGGAGAGGAAACACATGCATCCCCAACGTGTGCAAAAGGGAACGCATACTTTATGGAGTGCATGCAACTTCATGGGTGACATGTGTCAGCCTAGGCACATGCAATTTAACCCAAGAATTGAGCTGGGATGGGGGTTCTTCCTCCATTCCATTGTCGGCTATCTGAACCGTTGGGAGTCTGTGAACAACCTCTACTTAATTTTCCTATCAAGCAATCTTGAAAACCAGAACCGAAAGTCAACTGGAATCCTTCCCGAGAACTGTTTTGTCTCTACACTGGACCTCTACATAGCCACGCACCTCTGAAGTCGACCCACGTCTTATGTGAAACCTGAGAAATTGTCTATGTCGTGTGTGTTATAACTGTGAGTTGTTGTGGACATGTAGTCCCTTGGCTGAGTGTGATTGGCTACCATCATTTGTTCCTTGCTAAGCCTTGTTGTCCTCCTTGTGTTGGAATGGAGTTGAACAAGCAGGTTTCCAGGCCTATGTGCAACACTCTCTCCAGGTGAGAGAAGTGGTTGTGGTTGAAGAACTAGGTTGTTAGGCCTATGAGCGACTCTCTCCGTGTGAGAAAGTGCGTGGAGGAAGTGAGAACTCCTGGAAGGAGTCATGTAGCTTCCACAGAGCTCAGAGAATTCTGATCTAGTCTGTTGTTGAATCCCAAGGCAAGGGAGGTTTAGCAGTCAAAGGACTTTCTTGGTGATAGTGAAGGTGTATACTCCTGGGGTGGGATAGGCATGTGGGGAATGAGATTCTGTGAGCAGTGGGTATAAGTGGCTCCTGGGAGAGAATCCTTCCTCATAAACTGTGTGTCTTTCGTTAACCTTGTCTAGCCTAGGATTCCCTTGCCCGGTGGAGCTTAGTCCTAGCTCAGGGGTGACCTACTACTGAGAGTGATGAGCAACATTGTCTAAGGCTGGGAGGTTCGTGGAAGGTCTGCACATAGTTGGTGGTGTATTAAAGTTTCAAAGATAAGTATCATTATGTGTTTTAATTATGTACTTAATTAAAATGCATGTTCTATGATACTTGTAATATTATCATGTATTTCGTTGCTAGTTTGAATTGTTGTTAATTATGTTTAAGTCTATATGACAGCAGTAAATCCATGTCAAATGTCTTAATTTGATTTAATGCTTATTCTTTATAAATAATGCATGTTATGTATTTAAGTATGAGAATGTTTCCACAAAGTAGCGTTTCCCGACAAGTGGGTTGATGGTTGGGGATGTTACAAAGAAGAAGGTACATCCATGGATACAAAATCAAGCTTCTGATCAAAAGAATGAAATCTCCATCTTCTCCATTTTTTTATATATATTCTTCAACACCACTTATCATAATTTTATGCTTGAATCTCAGAGTTGGGCATAAGGCTAAGTTGTTGAGTGTTCTTATTATATTCTTCTAAGATCCTTTCTTATATGATCATGGAGTATTTGCATCCACATACATGGATGTCAAATCTTTTGTAATGAAGAACATATTTCATGAATAAAACTCCACAAAGAATTGTTTCGGGGTTGATCTTGATTGTATCTTGTAACTTTCATTTTTAAGTATGAGGTATTTGAGATCGACCTATCAAATTCTCTTTTGATCTTGATTTCAGTACTCTGTTAAAATTCTTTGAGATGATCAAATCATTATCTTCTATGAAGAATATATGGATGTATTTATATATTATTAAGAATATTGTGTCTGATGTTGATCACAATTTAATTCTGATGTTGAAGCCCTCCTTCAATATTTTCCTATTGTAAAAATATTTTTGTTGCACATAAAGATCAGATTGGGTTATTTAAGAACCATTTTCATTTAAATCTAAGAAAATAAAGATTTGGGGTTTATTGTCTAGCACTCCCCCTACTCCAAGATATTCAAAGATATATCTTTTAGCCAAAGAGGAGAACCAACTCTCTAAAAGAGAAGGGGGACTAATGTCCTCATGAGGTTTTTGTTTCGGTCTTGACGGATTCGAGCGTCAATAAAACCCAAAAAATGACAGAAACGAACCATTCTAAAAATTGTAGAAGAAAATGATTATATAAAGCCAATGAAAATCACCAAAGCAACATTTTTTACAAAGAATCTATCAATTTAATGAAGATAACATACTGGACAACAAGCAATTATTAAGGTAACTCTATATTTCAAATAAAAATAACAGGGTGTTAGTTGGGGGAGCCAACAGATAGTTATAAGCGTGGTCATGCACCTATAACCTATAAAATCATTGGGAATGAAAAATCAATAGTTTCAACTATGTAACTATGATTGTCACTAGTAAAAGTGCAAAGATAAGTCATGGTTCCATGGAAAAGGATTATAACATGGAGAAATGGGGGAAAATGATGACAAGAGATGGCAACAATATTGCCACTAGAATATCATAAATAATTTCCTATATTGTTTTTCTAGTCAAATAAGACCACATTAGCATCCTAAATAGATACATGAATTGGTAGATGTTAATTTAGAGATTATAAATTATGTCAAATGTGCCAAATTTTAAGCATTCAATGCATTTAATTTCATATATGAAAATTACTTCCAAGTGACCTCAAACAGTAAAATAGGGTTGTTATAATTTTACATTGAAATTATGATAGAAAATTATATTGGAAGCACAAAGATATGAGAGAAATCATCCATGCACAAGAGACACAAATTTTATTTAGTAAAATTTTCAGATTGAGAATCTCGAGGACAAAATCCATTCCTCTCAACAAAATTACAACTTCAGTGAAATTCTGGAAAATCTTCCAACTTACAAATCTACTGCAAACCCTAGTTGGCATCACCTGTATGGTTGTTGACGTCACGCTGCAGTATGCATGTGCATCTTGTTGTTGTATGGCTCACACATGCAGGATGTCTCTACGACTATTTGATCTGCAAGTGTCGCATGACTTGCAATAAATGCACTGTATGGTCTACATGTGTCGTTGTCAAGTTTTTGTACGGTCACACGTGTGGTACGACCTATTGTATGAATTGTATGAATCCACACGTGTGACCTCTTCCTCTTCTTTCCTCACGCGTGTGAAATCTCATGTCTAGATTATCTTCCTTGGCTAGAAAACTGAGAAAGAAAGACCAGAAACACTAGATCAAATTAGCCCAAGTGAAGAATTTACTTGCTAAAATTTGTCTCCTCAATCCTCTTGGAAAGAGTGCTCACTCACTCATGCCAACACCATAATGAAAAGATAAGTTGTGTGGTGCCTCTCCTTTTATAGGAGTCTAAAAGTGAGTTTAGGAGCCCCTTCTAAATACAACATTGAGTTAGAATTGTTTTTTCCTCCAAGTGGGTTCCAAGCCCCAATAATAACAATTTCAATCCCCAGCTCTATATAAAAGGGGTTTTCACCAAACAAAAGTGCAATGTGAGTGCCAACATGTTAGAAAAATAGGATCACGGAGAAATAAAATAAAACATAGAAGATACACAATACAATGAGACACAGGTATATGTGGTTCACCTAGTGTGGGCTACGTCCACTAGAGAAATTGATAGGTCCTTCCTTTATTATTATCCAGCAAATGAAGGGATACAACCTATAGCACACTCGATGTAACTTTCTCTTCTTTCTCTCATAGTCTCCTCACTCAAAATACAATATTCGCAAATGATACATAGTCGCAATACATTTCTCTCATAAAAGAGGGTTTCCTTCTAGGGAAAAAAACCCTAACATAACTTATACTGTCAGATCTGCGACCTTATAATGAATGGTCCATATTCTCTATGAAATTACAATATACATTTACAAGGAAATTTCTCCTTCGAGGGCCCGCTTGCCCCCGGACCCCCCAGCTGGGGGGATAGCCCCCCCTGCACTCCCCCGGGTGGAGGAGTGTACATTCTTTCAGGTGTAAAGTCTTCATGGGGTATAAACACGGCTGAAAACAAAGACCTTTGAATCAGGAAGATAATCAAGCTCAACAACCAACAATCTCCCACTTGGAGACTAATCTCAACAACTCCATCGTTGTTTTATTTGATAGACAATGATCTTTCTTAGACCTGGAAAATTTCTCATCTTCATCTTCATTCTTGAAGACCAACTGAAACTGAGCAGGAACTCAGTTTCTCCCTGGTTACTCCCTTTGTTAACATGTCTGCAGAATTCTAGCTAGTGTGTATCTTTTCCAACTTCAAATGTTCATCTGCCAAGACGGATCGTATGAAGTGTTACCTGAGATGTATATGCTTAGTATTTGAATGGAAGGTTGAGTTCTTTGCAATATTAATGGCACTCTCACTATCACAGTACAACCTGTTATTCTCCTACTTCTTTCCCAATTCCTCCATAAACCTCTGTAACCAAATCATCTCCTTACTAGCCTCTGTAGCAGCAACATAATTTTCCTCTATTGTTGAAAGTGCAACAACCTTTTGTAGTTTCAAAATACAAATTATTTTTTTCCACCTACAGTAAAAACATACCATGTGGTGCTCCTCCTACTATCTTTATCAGCTGCCATATTTGAAACAATATATCCCTGTAGAACAGTGTTTGAAGCTCCAAAACATAATGCATGAGTAACAATACCTCTCAAATACCTGAGAATCCACTTTACTTCCTCCCAATGTTCTTTACCTAGATTGTTCATATACCTACTCACAACTCTCAGTGCATGTGCAATATCTGGTCTTGTGCAAACCATCACATACATCAAGCTGCCAACTGTTGATGAATAAGGGACCATGGACATGTATTTTATCTCCTCATGTGTCTTGGGACACCTTTCCGTAGTTAATTTGAAATGGATGGCCAAAGGTGTACTAATTGGTTTTGCATTCTGCATTTTAAACCTCTCCAACACCTTATTTATGTACTCACCCTGAGATAATGTCAATTTGTGATTTTTCCTGTCTATTGTTATTCTCATATCAAGGATTTTCTTTGTAGCACCCAAATCCTTCATCGCAAATGAATTAGCTAATTTCTTCTTGAGAACATTTATATCCTACATATTAGACCCTGCAACAAGCATTTCATATACATACAATAGCAAGATAATATAGCTTCCATTTTCTAGCCTTTTAAAATAAACACGGTGATCCAAATGAAATCTACTATAACCTTGTTCTTTCATAAACCTGTCAAACTTCAAATACCAATTCCTTGGAGCTTGTTTTAGGCCATACGAGCTCTTCTTCAACCTGCATACCAAATTCTCCTTCCCTTTTACCTCATACCCCTATGGTTGCTGCATATAAATCTCTTCCTCCAAATCCCCATGGAGAAAAATTGTTTTTACATCTAACTATTCAAGATGCAAATCTTCTACTGCCACAAGACTTAAAATAGTCATAATTGAAGTCATTTTAACAACAGGAGAAATCATTTCATCAAAATCTATACCTTTCTTTTGTGCAAACCCCTTTACAACAAGTCTAGCCTTGTACCATTTTTTTCCTCCATCTTCTTCCTTCAACTTGTAAACCCATTTATTCTGCAGTGCTCTTTTTCTTGGAGGAAACTGAACCAAATCCCAAGTCTGGTTATTTACCAGGGAACCCATTTCCTCTTTCATTCCTTTCTCCCACTTCTTTTTAGTGTCTACCTGCATTGCCTCTTGTTATAACCCTAAATTGCACCACACATGCTTACCTGGCATCAGGCCAACTCATTGCCCTTCATTTCCAAAGCCATGCTGAACAACTCTTCTAAAAACTCCATTTTTAAAAAGCATCCGCTGGCAGGCCCACTACAGC